>JAUMHQ010000063.1:15859100-15869209 GCA_032361165.1 Enteromius paludinosus
TCAGCACATGGCTTTGTTTTTGTCAGCCATGTGCTTCCCTAGTCCCTCCTTCTTGTTTCCTCTCTACCACACCCTCTTGTTAGCCTTGTTGAGCCCTTGTGGCGTTAATTGTCTGCAGCTGTCCCTTTCCTCCTAATTTATTGTACCCTTGGCCCTATTGTCCTTTGCTGGTTCATGTTGTCACTTGAGACAAGACACAAAAAGACAAAGATGCAGGCAGGATCTTGACAGCATGGACTATTTCCCAGAACCATTTAAAGAGTTGCATTCGCACCGACAGTGGGTACTAAGAAGTGACGTAAACCATTAGACAGCATCGCATTTGCATGCAGCATTTAACATAGATGAAGTCTTTAGGTAAATGCCATTTATAAAGTAAAATAAGTTAATGTCTACACCAGGGGTGCCCAACCCTGCTCCAGGCAATCGACTGTCCAGGGGCCTGTTCCATAAACCAAGATTAGAGTATAAGCCAGGCTTATTTAAGTCTGACTTATTGCCAGTTAATTTGTATTAAAATAAGTTAGACTATCTGCCATAAGCCTGGCTTATTTGGTAAACTTGTTTTATGGAACAGGCCCCTGCAAAGTTTAGCTCCAAGTCTACTCAAACACACCAGTAGCAACTAATTCCTTTTTTTAGGATTGCTTGAAAATTAAAGGCATGTGAGTTTGATTAGAGCTGGTTTGGGCACCCCTGGGGCCTGTTCCATAAACCAAGATTAGAGTATAGGCTTGTTTTAGTTAGTCTGACTTAGGCCCCGTTTACACGAAGGGAAAATGCAGATATTTCCCTGCGGTTTGGCCTCTCATTTACACAAAAACCCAGTTTTTACCCAGTTATATCACGATTATTTGTAAAAACTCCGGCTGAAGTGGAGATTTCAGAAAACGGCGTTTTCCCGTTGCAGTGTGGACTGTGAAAACGGAGACTTTCGAAAATGATGACGCATTTTAGTCATATGATGCAGTCATGTGACCAGTTCAACTGATGGCGGACGGCGTCGTACAGCAATTGTTTTGTTTTCTCTCAATTTTGACAGCCCAATTAAGGATTAATGTCGGTTTGTAAATGGTCAAGATATCTTTTCTTCAAAGAATACGTAATGCAAGTAAATAAACGGCAGGTGGAAATGACGCAGATCGAATTGTCTTACGTTTCACGCATGCGCAGTACAGGAACGTAAGCGTTTTCAGTATTTTCAGTGTGGAACTTCAAGTCTTTGTAAACGATTGAAAACGATAGTGTAGACGCAGAGTGTTTTTAGGGGAAAACGCCGTTTTAAAATTTATCCGGGTTAGTGTAAACGTACGTAGCCTTAATGCCAGTTAATTTGTATTAAAATAAGTCAGACTATCTGCCATAAGCCTGGCTTTTTTGGTAAACTTGTTTTATGGAACAGGCCCCTGGTCTACACAGTATATGTTTACACAGCATTTTAAATCATGGCGTGAGAGCGTTTTCGTACGCATTTAGTTAATGAGCTTACACTCACGTCACTGATAGTTCCTGGTACTTTTTTAGACCATATTCTGAAGTAGGAGCTCATTCTTCCAAACGTAGTTCCTGGAAACAAAATCGTTCCTAGTTCCTGCGGTGTGAACGCACTAAAAAGTGGGTAGTTCCACAATTAATTTTGTTTACTGCGAAAGGCCCTATGGACTATTTTGTTCTAATGATGTCTTTACTATATTTCTGGGCCTTAAATGTGTCAGTTTGCGTCGTTGTCTATGCAGGCACAGAAAGCTCTCGGATTTCACCAAAAATATCTTATTTTGTGTTCCGAAGATCAACAAAGGTGAAGGTGTGCAATGAATGACAGAATTTTCATTTTTGGTTAAACTACAGTTTGTATTAACTATAATCAGGAATTACAAGTAGATGAACAATGTACAGGTTGCTATAGTTAATATGAATATGTAGTAGATATGAACGTTATTTACAGGTTGTTATTTACTATATCAGGGATTGACATATGTACAAAAATCTAAAATCAGAAATTTAAATGTGCAATGGATATGTACATTTACAAGTGGGTATGTACAGTGTAGTGCAATGAATTCTGTTGTGGTAAGAGTTTTGCAGAGCGTACTTAAATAAGAAGGGTAAGGCATGGAGTTTAAATTGCTCCCTTTGAAAATTGTTGGGTCTCAGTCTTACACCACCCGTCGAGAAGAACAAATGTATTTTTTCCTGTTTATGCCCTGAGCCTAATGAAACACAGACCACTATGTGACCAATACAGGCCTTGATGTTCCACCTGAGAGGCCTAAAAGAGACATCTCCTCTCATTTTTACTGTTCCATCCAACACAAAAGACACACACTGTATTTGGGATTGCTGTTGTGGCAAGCTACACAAGCACAAGCCTTTCAGCAATGATGAGAGATTTAAAAGCATGATTTACTGTACACAAAGCAGAATAATATTTATGTCACACAAGGACAGTTGTGCAGTGGCTAAAACTGAAATGATAGTTATGAGTCATTACACACCTTTGAGGTCTTGTGTTTTGCACGAATCACAAGGGGGCAGAGTTGTCTCAGCATTGTGGAAACATAACAAGGTGATTTTCAACTCAACAGGAAATACATTATGAAATGCTGGGTCATTGTCAGAAGCTTAATATAATAATAAGAGCGTCATCATTCAACAAATCTGATTCAAAGGCTCATTTTATAGTATGCATAGTGAGGAGAAAAATGGCCTTATTCACTGACCCCCCTGTTCACAATCCCTAATTACTTCTGAAGGGCACAGCTCCTGCTCTGTCAAATTATTGGAGAGTGATTTTAAGAGCATGTCAAGCTGAATTACAGTAATTCACGCTCTTATATTCTAATCATGTGCTGTCACAGACGGAGTACCTGAATATCTGAACCGTTGATTAGATGGTTCATCTAACCATGAACACAGAGCAAGTAATTGGAAATTGAAATGTGTCACACATCGCAAGGAATTTGTTCCTTAGGGTCAATTTTAACATCAAATTACGCTTGAATAAAACAAGTTTATCAAAGTAATGCAGGCCGTCAGATTAAATTGAGAGCACTGGCCCAAGAGAACTTCAGTGGATTTATAGCTTGTCAGCTCATGAAAATAAACTCATAAATGAACAAATAAAAGCACTTAGACCTTGTTAAGAAAATGTGAATCTTTAACCATGCAATGCCAACGATGGCGATTTGGTATGGCATTGCACAAAAAAAACTTAAATATTGTGGTTTTCCCATTATTCACATAAAATAGCATTTAAACAAATAAATAAACAAGAAATATAAGAAATATCACCTATATACATCATTTTTAAAAACTATTTTTTCTTTACAAAGGATGAATTTTCCTGTAACGTTTTGCGTCCGTAATGTTTGTTGCATGCCACGCCTCTCAGCGAGCCAGGGAGCGGAGGAGACAGGAAGCTTCAAATGCAAACGTTTAATCAAAAAACTCAGAACCAGAACATAAACACTGACGAGGCAGTGACAATAACTCACGCATCAGGGCACGAACGAAACTTCAACACGACATAAATACAACCTAAAAGACAACGGTATATAAAGACAAGAAACTAATGAATACAGTGAAATCAGGTGTACAAACACAGGTGGTACAAATGACAATGATGGACTAAACCAAAAAGTACACAGACAGGGGGGTGAACAAGACAAGACAAACACGGAATGTGACATTTCCCCTCGACTTATTTTAATATTTCTTCAAATAATTGATGTATGTTTAGTATGCAACTAAGTACATACTTAAAGGAGTCATACAAAGCCAATTTTCCATTAGCTTATATGATTCTTTAGGGTCTTAATGGAAAGTTTTTTATATAGTTTGTTTTAAAATTTCTCAAATATAGTGTAAAAAACGCTCATTTTACCCTGTCAAAAACAGCTCTTTAGAAATCACTCTGTTCTGTGCACTTCACTAGCTCCGCTGACCCCGCCCCTCTTTTCCAAGGTGCTCTCGGAGGATCTTTTTTTAGCCACATTCATAGTGAAACTTGCTAATTAGCACATTATTAGGAAAGGCGATTTGCAAAGATTCATGAAAATACATTATACTCACTGCTTCTGTAGGTGAGGCTGGATCATGAATGATTCGCGCGAACATAAACGCATTTCAGTTGATCAAGGGCGCTTTTCCCTTCAGAACCAAACATAATGTTAGTCCTCCGCGTCTTCAGTCACTCAGATGTCGGAGTAAATCACTACTGCTATGTTCATTAATACATTCAACAACAAAACACCTCAATCGCTTCGGAGTCATGCTTGTCTCTGCGTCTCGGTTTGATGACGGCTCACTCAGGGTGGGTCTGAGGTAACACACCAGTTCAGTCTGTGTAGCACGCTGCTGTCAATCAACTATTGTGGGTGTGGCCTCTGTCGGTGTGACACCACACCGACATGCATTTGAGAATGGGTTGATTTCAGAAGTGGCAACTTATTTCTATTAAATTAAAAGAAAACTACTGGTAGATCTTTATCATTGTAGGGTGGTTGAGTAAACACCTCAGCCTATGAAATTTTTTCACTCGCTTCATCATCTGCCAGGTGAAAATTCATGCCTGTAGCACAAACAGTGCGAGACGAGTGATGCCCTGAAGTTTAATACTTAGGGTTAGAGGTTTGTTTACATCAGTAACCTCAAGTATATTACTGATGCTTGCTTCAACAAATTCCACTATGAAACCAAAGCCAATAGGTGGATTAAAGTACAAATGTATTCTCACAAACCAAACCTCCTTTGGTTAGATGGACAAGGAAAGGCATCCCATTGTAAAATAGGTTTTATTCAGATGCAGCAGGGTTTGGTTCAAGACATTTTGTCGACAGTCCCTCTGTCAGTCAGTCAGGAAAGCCTTTGTCAGGTACGACCACTGAGACGTAATCCCCATGACAGTGTGTGCCCACCGAATGTCTTTCACCAACTGAGAGGGAACAAAAGGTAAGCAATACAGTGCCAGTTAAACATCAGAACCATGCTGCCGCTGTACATCTGAAGAAGCAAACATAGTGTGACAGAGAGCTGCATTAAGATCTCATCGTTATGACAAAATAGACAAACAAAGCACTTTGGACTAAAGGGAGCTGTCTTACAGTCAAATGTCTCATTAAAAGTTAAGCAACATGTTTGCTTGCAAATTTCAGTGTCCTCTGTGGTTCTGTTACTATAACGACAGGAATTATGCAAAAGAGACACGGTCAGACACTCAGAGAACTCAGTTCCCCCATCTTTTATTTACCTCCTGTAAATTCTCATATGAGAGGAATGTTTTCTTTGGACCACAATAAAAATGACAAATACAAGGAATTTGTCTTCATTACAAAAATGAAAAGCAGAAAACAGATTTATTTATGCAAGAGCATATCGAATGTTTCTCCTGCTCGAGGAAAATTCATAGCAGGGTTTCTCTCTTATTGGTAAATGTGGAGGGAGCAGGGAGCAATTCAAGTTCTGCCTATTTTTGAAATATGAGTTTAAAAAAATGGGGAAATACGAACTGGTCATGTTTTCTAATCATTTCACTAATCATTTGATAATTAAATAGCTTTATTACTGTCTGTCAAATTACTTTAAGGTGCACATACGTAATTGAATTTTAACTTTTAACTTTTTTTTTCCTTAAAAAGGAAAATTACCACATTATTGTAAAATTACTTTGAGGTGTATTACAGATTTTTCTGTAAAATTATTCAAATAAAATAATAATAATAATTATTCAGTTATTGTAGGTAAAATATTGATTGATTGTTTGTATAATATGTGTGTGTGTGTGTGTGTGTATATATATTTATTATGTATATATAAATACCCACACATACAGTGTATTTGCATATATATACACATTTAAATATTTATATTCATATATGTTATATGTAAATGTATTTAATATATAAACATACATTTAAAAAAATATATATATACATGCACATGTTTGTATTTATATATACATAATAAATATACAGTATACACATACATTATGTAAAGAAAAACGTAGAGGTTACTTTCGTAACCCAGGTTCCCTGAGATACAGGAACGAGTACTGCGTCTGCTAAGACGCTATGGGAAATACTCCTTATTTCCTCCTAACTGAAGCCTATTCAATCATGCAGTGAAACTGCAACAGCCACTGGTCTCTTGCAGTGGTTTAGATTAAACCAATCGGCAGGGCGTCGTGTTAGAGCGACCAATGGACATCACTCCTTGCGGCAAGGGATGCAGTACTCGTTCCCGTATCTCAGGGAACCTGGGTAACGAAAGTAACCTGTACGCTCCCTGTCGATACTTCACTCGTACTGCGTCTGCTAAGAGTTCCAATCCCGCCGTGCTGTAAGTGCAGAACGATAAAGCCTGACAACGGACCTAGGGGAAACCCGAGGGCGCGCATGTCTCATAAGCATACAGTCGTCTTCTACCTTTATAGGCGTATAGCCTGGGCTCGCAGCGGAGCGGATGAAGGCTAGTGCGGCAAACTTATAACACATATTATAGTGAGATAATAAAGGTTGAGAAGGTAAAGGAGTTCACTGTTTGAACACACGCCGGTCAATACAGTAAATACACAGACATATGGAGCTGAATTTGTTTTGTTGGGACACAGTGCCAACACGCAACAAATGGTAACCTTTTTTTATCAATGAATGAGCTCGCGGCTGGGGTGATAATGGCCAGTGCGGCAAGCTCATAAAAGACAAAATGGCCAGCGGCCCTAAATAGCTGTTTGAACGTGCTACAGCGCAGCGAACCGGCTGAACTTGAGCTCACTGCTGGAGTAAGTGACAGCCAGCGAGGCAAGCTTTTTAGAGGCATGACGTTCTCAGCGGGTGCCGGTGCTGCGAGACATTAGAGCTCGCGGCGCGCCCTTACATATAAGAAATATAGAGCTTTCCACCAACTTACTGTGCGGGGGAAATGACGGCTATATAAAGTATAAGTCTAGATTGGAATGCAGCCTTCACCTTGAAAGAGGAGGGCGTGAGAGTTTGAGAGAACCAGCTTGCGCGTGCTGATCGGGCCCCTTTTCTCAGAGCGCTAAAACGATCGTGGGGCTCAAGCGAGGCACACTGATCGTCACATTAAGTACACACTGAGGAGGTGGATTGTATCTGCACAATTCACTCAAACATATTCCATCTCAATGGCGAATGCAGTTCTCAGCTCGGGAGGGAGAACATGAGCACGTGACAGATAGTCAGTGAACGCGCACATCTAGACTGCGAACAGTCTGTTCGTACGTCTGTTATCGGGATCGCGCAGCTCGAACGAGGTGCGGTAATCCTAACACGAATCACACATAAAGGTGGGGGGCTATGCCTGCATAATTTATTTAAACGTACTCAATCTCAGCTGCGAAATACACCTGAAAGGGGAGAACATGAGAGAAGCAGCGACCACGCGCCAACTGCGCCCTTTTCAGATCGCTTATGAGAGAGTGTGTGCGGTAGAATGTGAAGCAGCCTGTCCGCTCGCTTCCTTTTTTCATAGCGTTTATGAGGGCAGTGCAGCTCGCGAATAGAGGTGCACCGACCCTATATGAAACACACACTGAGGTGGCGGATTATGTCTGCATAATGCACTCACACTTACTCAATCTTAACGTGAAACACCGCTTTTGTCTTATGAGGGAAAGGAGTGAGAGCGTGAGAGAGTGAATGAGCGAGTGCATAAGGAGCAGCGGGGGAGGATAAGCACTCGTAAGAGCTTATTTACTCCTGTAATAACAGGCAGAGCAAAGACGCACCCAAAGCCCGTTTTCTCATACTCCAAACTTTGTAAGAGATATGAAAATACATATCGAGTGGAAAGAAAAACTCGTGCCCTCGCGAGAGCACTCGCTGTAGATTTAGCTTAGGTCTTACCTTGTTAGAAGAATTCCTCCTTGCCGGGGGCCGGCAGGGGATGTTAGAAGGCGCTTTCAGATGCCTAAAACCTATACGGCGTAGGCAGGGGATTTCTCCAGCTGCAGGCGATCTGATCAGCATAGGCTTCCATCAGGACCAACAAAGGTTTCGTCGCTGAAGGACAAGAAGCTAACTTCGCCGGAGAAGGTGCCACCATATATACATGCTGGCCCCCGCCCATTCTGGCGGGCTTCCGCGGGAGTGATGTCCATTGGTCGCTCTAACATGCGCCCTGTCGATTGGTTTAATCTAAACCACTGCAAGCGACCTATGGCCGTTGTAGTTTCACTGCGTGATTGAATAAGCTTCAGTTAGGAGGAAATAAGGAGTATTTCCCATAGTGTCTTAGCAGACGCAGTACGAGTGAAGTATCGACAGGGAACTTATTATTATTATTTTGGATGTGATTAATGCTTTGAAATCACTAATATATACAACAAGACTGCAATAACGGTCAATATTATAATTCAACCAGAGATGACGATAGAGAGGCCAAAACTCTGTAGGGCACCTTTGAGAAGTGTTTGATTTTGTATTCTTTGATTCCCTGTATTCTTTTCCAGGTATTTTGATGTCTCATCCAGAAATTTGACAAAGTACCAACCCATGGATCACTGGCACCTCCATTTATCAACTGGATCTGGACCTGGGCCCACAGTTGTCATATGGCTAGCACCCAGAATGAAAGATGAAGGAGATGCAGGTGTATTCAGGTGCACTGGAATAAATCAATAACACTGCCAGGGATAAATCAAACAAGGGAAAAAAAAGTTTGTAGGTAAATGAAGCATTAATACCTAACCTTGAGAAATGTAATTCTTTATCCTTTTTTAGTAACTACTTATATTCTTCCATGAAATAATCGCTGACCTTGTTTAGACCTGGTATTACTATCCGTCTTGGGTGATCTGATCACACATGCTCAAATGAGACCAAGAAGGTCAATAATATCTATCAGGCTATCCACTCACTAGAATTCTCATTCATTTTGATGGCATTGACTCGACTGGTGCAGGAATTTTGTTGTAGCACCATGAAGGATTGACAGGCAAGTAGATGGTCCTAGAATGCATCAGGAAAGATTTGCTTTCATACTACAAATGTTAAGTGATCACATGCATTCTGGCTCTGGTTTGAGTGATCTCTGATCTGATCGCAAAAGTGTGGTCCTCAACCCAAGATGTTTGTTAACACCAGGTGTAAATAAAGCCATTGCTATGTACACAACACAACTATACATTCTGAATGGGTCCACAATAAAGTCTATATATCTTATCACAGCTGTCATTGGAGGTTTGGCCATTATAAAAGGTGATTATGGATCATTTGTCAAAAAATCTGTTAAACATGTTGTATTACTGCTATTACTTGACAGGAGCCATCTGCTTACTGGTTGTTAACACTGAATCATTTATTTTCTGTGATAACACCTTTGCCCTTGCATCACTATTTACCCTTCGGTTCAACTACAGGATAGTTCCAGGAGCTGTAGGCAAAATAAACGTCTTACAGATGTGTTTCTGTAGAGAAATAAATTTTAAAAAAGGAAAAAAAAGAGAAATAAATCTTTACTTAGGAATTGAGAACCAGTGCTCTTGGACCAATGACTCTCAATGATTCTAAAGGCTTGGTTCTTTTTAGTGAATCAAGCACACACAACCATCCAATATAAAGATAACTAACAATGTTTGATTTCGTAAACAGTTCTCAGATTACTCACAAATACTGTGGGAGAACTTCCCAGCACACTATTCTACAGCGTGAAATCGACAAAGTTCGATTCCTGCACAAATGACTCTTTTAAACCTTTGCTTTTCAGTGAAACACAAGCATTTGTACTTCAGCTTAACTTGTGCAGTCTGACTCCTAGACTGCTGACCATTATGAGCTGCTGCTTTTAATCGAAGGAGACAGAGCAAACAATGTAGTCTGATTTATTAATGATTCTAATGACTTAATATTTTAATTAATGAAGCACACACAGTTATAATCAAAGCTGTGGTTCCTAAAAGCCTATTGTAAAACCTGCTGGAACCAATAAATTCATATGATAAACAGTACAGGCTTATGGTGATTTTGCAACACGTTCTCACTCCCAACTCATCACATATTGACGCTTGGTCAGGAACGTCTAGGTTACTATTGTAACCCACGTTCCCTGAAGGAGGGAACGGAGACGTTACAGTATGGGAACTCGCCAGA
>JAUMHQ010000063.1:15869309-15882399 GCA_032361165.1 Enteromius paludinosus
AAAGCCAAAGGCAATTGGGCTCTCTGGCGAGTTCCCATACTGTAACGTCGAAGTGATTCGACTGAAAGGGTAACTCATCTACAGTAGAGATCAGTGGCTCATCAGAGCCCTTTGGTGTCACTTTTTGACACACAGTGTTTCCCTTTTTGCATTTTTGTTTCTTCTGACAACCAGATGCAACTTTGCTTTAAATAGGAAAACTCTGGCATCAATATGCAGATGCGAAAGGGTTTAGGAGTTTTACCGTCATGATTATTGCATATACAGTATCTGGGAGTGTACATTTTCAACAGTCACAACGATTTTATTTATTACACTATTTACATATTTATGAGCATGTATCCCAATCCCTTATTCTAAATCTATTTGTCAATAAAACACAGGATGTAGATGCAACTACATTCATGATTTATTTTAAAGAATAATAATGATATTCCAAGTCTACTGTGGCAAAACGATTGATTTGTGAAAGGAATAGGTGCAATCACTGTCTGCATCTGCCGTAAAGCTCAGATCCTGTGTGCAGTCTGCAGAAAATTCAGAAATCGCCACCAGAAGAAGCATTATGCCAGCTTTAGGAAACCGCTTTGGGAACTGTCACTGGCTCTTGTGTGACTGCGTCACGCTAATGTTTGGGGTTTGCTCTGTTAAAAAATATTGGGTTACACTTCATTATTATAGTACTAACCATAAGTAACTACATGTCAACTAATTCTCATATAACTAATTGCAAACACATGTCTACTAACTCTTAGAGCATAGGGTAGGTTTAGAGATATACTTGCAAAGTTTCTATTTGTCAGTATGTTCTGGACCCATCAGTGTTAGAAGATGTAGTCGCTGTAGTCCAAATTTTGTGAATTTCAAATTTTTTCACAAAGCTATTGGACACTCCTGACGTGGGTCTGTTATTTTTACAAGTTATTAACCAATCTAAAGTGCAGAAAATAGCTTGAGCACAAATCTCCTCCAATCTAACTCCACTCGACACTTTAAGTGTGGAGAAGTCTGTAACTCCAGCTCTTCTTCAATCTGCTAGAGGGTTGCTGCATACTCACTAAAAAAAAGTTGGGTTAAAAATAACCCAACTAGTAACCCAACTATGGGTTGGTATAGCACCTTGTCATCTATGGGTTATTTTGACCCAATGAATTGGGTTAAAATACAGTTGAATTAAATTGGGTTATTTATTTTATTGATTCACAGCAGTATATACATATTATTTAATATATATAAATTATAAATTACTTAAAAAGTATAATATAAATTATTTAATAAAACCAAATTATACTGTACCACTTTGTTGAAAAATAAAAATTGTATTTACATAATTATGCAAACAACACTTTTTAACAATAAAATACTGTTTTACATTTCAAAATGTTTTAATTATTTAAAGTCAAAACACACAAATATGCAGGTACAGCTGAGATATTTTCAAGATGCACACATATTAATTCATATCAAAACAAATATCCACAACATAGCATTTATGTCATAAACATATAACAATAAAATAAAAAAATAACATCAGAAACACACAGAAACAATAAAATTCAAATATGCTGTAGTTGTTGGACCTACTGATGACCAGTAAAATATAATTCCTTTTCAGGAACTGAAATCGCGTCAGAAATCGCTATGGGACAGCCTCCAGCATAGCCGCGCTCTGAAACTGCTGTGTAAACCGTCAAACGAAGTGCTGAGACGTCACTGACCAGGAAGTATGAATTCAGACTCTAGCTATTTTAAAAATTAAAAAGAAAGCATGTCTGAAAGGGGTTTTGATTTAGTAGGTATATCTACAGTTTGAATGTTATTTTAGACAAGTAGTGATGGTTTGAAAAGGCTAAAGTGATCAAACATAGTTTATGATCAGCTCACTGTCTGCTGATGGCCGCTTGGTTGTTAGCCTACTTTAAAAAACAAAAATATTTAATGAACAAATAAAATACTCCAAACATTTTACTAAATTAACTTAATAAAAATGATGGTTTTGGAGATGCAAGGATTCCGCCTGACAGCGACGATATTAAACAGATACTACTAATACTCTAATAACTGCTGGTTGACATTTAGTCGCAAAGTTGCGCATATATCATTTGGCTTCAAAAATTCAACTTGACTTGATTGTTATACTTTTATACTGTTTTTTTTAGGGTCAGTTTTAAGGTTTAGGGTAGGATGGGGATACGTGCTCCAATGAAAGTGTACATTTAAATAAAATTTCTAAATAAAAATTATTTTTACCAATGCATACAAATGAAAGAAAACGTCTAGGTTACGAACGTAACCCACGTTCCCTGAAGGAGGGAAGGGAGATGTTACATATGGGAACTCGCCAGAGAGACCAACTGCCTTTGAGCTTTTTACAAAAGGCCAATGGACATTGGCGTGCACTGATTGCGCTCAGGTGCACCTCATCACTGCATGAGTATAAGAGGGCACGAGCACAGAGTACAGTGTACATGCAGGTTTTCGCTGAAGAGCTGAGCCAGCATCAGCGCAACCTCAGAGTCATGGCAGGAGAAAGTGTAACGTCTCCGTTCGATCCTTCAGGGAACATGGATTACGTTTGCAACCTAGATGTTACCCTTTCAGTCGAATCACTTCGACGTTACATATGGGAACACCCATGGAAAAATCAAATGAATCAGCCCAGCAGCGTTTTTGCATGCGGCTGCGGGCGGTCATATGCCCCAGGAGCCTCTTTTTAGAGGGACCACTGTCTTGTCCCTAAACGTATCTAGGCAGTTCAGCGTGGCCTGCGCACTCGCTGGAGAGGTGGGCAGTGAACGGCCGAGTCCTGCTCCATACCGAGAAAAAGAGATCCTCTCCACCTTTTTTCCCGGGGAGAGTTTACTCTTTACTCGGTCAACCTGAGACCCTGAAGTGCAAGCACTTTGTGCCTGCGCATCTTTGAACAACAGATCCCTCGAGTGTGCCATTATGAGCCAGTCGCTGAGATAACTGTTAGGATGCGGATGTCCCTCTGCCGCTTCAGCGGGGAGAGAATATCTTCTAAGAGGGGCAGGCCAAGGGGTATTGCACTGATATGCTTGATCCTCGAACGAAAACCAGCTTTATTGAAAGGGGTCTGGTTCGAGGCAAATCGAGGCCAAAAAAGCACGCGTCCTCAGGTCGATGGCTGCGGACCAACCCTGGCTCCGGCTGCATGCTTAGCATGCGCTTCGGAGTGAGTCTTTTGACCGGCTGCTTGACTAGGAAGGGACTGGTTCAAAGCTTGTGGTTCAGGATGGGTCTCAACCCACCGCTCTTTCTAGGCACCATGGAGTTAGGGCTGTAAAACCCTGACCACAACTCGGCTGGAGGGACAGGCTCGATTGAGTCCTTCAACAGTAGGACAACAACCTTGGGCGAGGCTTACTATGCCGCTGGGCAGGCTGCCACCGTCAAGCACGCGTTGGCAAACCCTCCAGGCTGGAGGGTTGCAACTCCTGCACGAGAGCGGCAGCATCGCCGCAGAGCGGGCGCCTAGAGAACTGAATCGCATAACCGAGGTGTACTGTCCGTATCAACCACCGTGAGGGGCTGAGAAGTGCTATGTGGGCTTCTCGCCGAGTCGCTGGGGGAATCAAGGGATGTTGACCGCCATGCCAGTAGTGGGGCAGCCTCTAGGGGGACAGGGGCAGGGACTGTGAGTCTGGCCGCATTGAGCAGCGCTTACCTGCCTCCCTGGGTCAGCATCTGAGGAGACAAAAACATTTGGGTCAGATGGGAACCTCTGGCCACTAGACACAGTGGTGATGAGAACTTTGTAATTTTGTAGACTTGCTCTTTCCATATACACACAAGCTCACATGGCACGGACAGAAGATATGGCTGGTAACAACAAGCGGAGGCACCGCACGGGCACAAGTGCACCGCAACCACGCGCTCCACCTGAGGGATCGCTGCACACCCCCTGGCTGCACCGCCATCGAGAGTGGCAAGGGGCAAAGAGCCTGGGCGCAGGCGTGATGATTAAGGGGCTTGCCACGATCTGGTAAGCTCTTCGTGCACCTCCTGGAAGAATGGCACTGGGAGAGAGCATGGCGGGGCCGCATCCCAGACCCCCAAAAACCAAATGCTCAGCGTGCATTCACCCGGACACGCGAGACACCGATCATGACCGTCCGAAGAGGTGAGGAAACTCCTGCATCCAGAAATGCACAGCCGGCTTGACATTATAAAGAACGCTTCAACCAACTGTGGGAAAATTCGCTTCCAAGGGAAGACCTAACGCGGGAACTCCATGCACTCAGAGGTCTTTTGCTCACTGGATATGCAAGATGACTGACACAAGCCTTTACAAAGGCTACCAGCCCGCAGAATTCGCTGACAGCCGCCCAGATGAAACGCTGTCAGACGAGAGAGCAGGAAAACAGGAACTCTTAAAATCAGGACTCTTCCTCGATTGTTCTACAGAACTTTCAGAGGGGTCTCCAGTAGTAGCTCAGACGGCAAAGGCTCCGAAGCGAAAATCTGCATGTGCACTGTGTTCGTGCCCTCTTATACTCATGCAGTGATGAGGTGCACCTGAGCGCAATCAGTGCACGCTAATGTTCATTGGCCTTTTGTAAAAAGCTCAATGCAATTGGTCTCTCCGGCAATTGGTCTCTCCCATATGCAACATCGAATTGATTTGACTGAAAGGGTAACTAAAAGCAATGAAAGTAGCATGCATTTCAAACAGTGATGCTAAAGGGGTACCTTGAGTGGCAAAAAAATTATGCTAAGGGCTTTCACAGTATGTGTAAAAGCATACAAAATGGGCACTCTAAATTGCTTTTTCAAAACAAAACTAAATAAAAAAAAATATTATAGCACTACTTCTGTCTTTCTACTTTAAAATGGGACATTTTCCCCCAGTTTCATAGACAAGGCTTAAGCTAGTCCCAGACTAAATTGCATGTTTGAGCTGTCTCAGATGAAAATATCTTGCTCTGACACATCTTAAAACATGTCACTGTCATTGTTCTGTGTTAAGATGCACACCTGTAATATTTTCTTATAAGACATTTTGGTAAAAGTTGCTTAAATATCTCAGTTTACCTAATGTCTAGTCCTGGTTTAAGCTAAGCCCCGTTTGTGAAACCGGGCCTTTATGTATTAAATATAAAGTGTGACAAATGTCAATGTGACTTGTCATTTCCAAAACATTTTCACTTTAATGTGTCATATTTGGTTAACAGTATCCAGTAACTTAATGTATGTGGCCTCAGTGAAGTCAGCGGAAAAGGAAAGTCATTTCAGATAGCAGGAAAGGGGTTTTATTTCGATTAAATCCAAAGGCAAATATTTTTCATTTTTATCGAGCACCAGTAAATACTTAAATCTGACCAGGAACATGCACTAAGAAAGTAAACAGCATTGTTTCTGAATGTCATGTCTACTTTAGCTAAAGGTGAAATGAAAAATGTTCACATTTTATAGAGTCAATATTCATGTATTAATGAGAGTCAACACTTGTCAGCACTTATACGGAATGAGAAGACTCCGGAAACCTTTCAAAAGCGATGAACAAACATTGTTTTTATGAAACTCTAGAAACTCAGCATTGCGAGTGTTTGATCTTGTGGATTTCTTTTTTCAGTTCAAGCGCATTACAGAAAGTGAGGAAATGTCAGCTGCCAACTCAATCTTCTGTCCACTTTGGAAGTGAATACAATCTTGATTTCCTTCCTATCCTCTCGCTTTAGAGCTGTGTGGACCCTCACATTAACATTCTCCAGACTTTATTTACCCACCCCCAAGGTTTTCATGTGGCATCTTTCATGCTCAGCTGCTCTATTGTCTTGAAAATAGTTTAGCATCGCAGGCTGCAATCCTCCCTTTCCCTCCCCAGAGCTCAGTCTTCCTGCACACAAACACACACACGCACACACACACATATGAAACTCTGCCTGCTGGCTGTTTGTTGCTGTTGCATGCAAAATGTGTGCCAAGGCAGAGCAGCTGGAAACCAATTTGATGCATTTCAAAAGAAAAACTTCCTCTGCTCTCTCTGCAAAGCCAACTGATGGAGAGAAATGGAGGGATGTGCTGCGGGTCCGTAATTAATTGTACCACAAACATATGAATAAATCATGGGGCTGCATTTATGTCCACACACAAGTGTATTGTCACATATCATTTAGTAATGAATGCAACATTTTAAAGGTCAAAAAGCTTAAGCACTTGGGTTATGTTGGGTTATGCAGATATATGCAGTAAATATAAAAAATGTGGCATAAATTAGGATACACTTTTTTTGCTGAGATATTTTATATTGAACAGTACTGTAACTTTAGGCCACAACATTTTTGTCTGTGTAATATCTTATAAAAATCAGTAAATCTTCATATAAATTTAACAGGGCTGGGTATAGAAATAAATTTCATTATTCGAATTGTTTTTGATTCACAAGCTTGATTTAATTTAAAATATGATTCAGTTTGATTCTACAGTATACTGACTATATCTGGTGATTTAGGGGCATCTAGTACACTATTTTTAGTTAAAACACTAAAAAATGTATATGTACAGTAGAACAGGGCACAGTATACTGTATGAATAACACTTTACATTAAGGTTCATTAGTCAACATTAGTTAACAACATTATTTAAAATGAACTAAGAACGAACAATACTTCTACAGCCTTTATTAATCATAGTTAATGCTAATTTCAGCATTTACTAATGCATTATTAAAATCACAAGTTGTGTTTGACATGAACTAACAAGGAATTATTGTATTTTTATTAATGAATAAATGTATAATAAATGTATTGTTTATTGTCTGTTTATGTTATTTATTACATTAACTAATGTTAACAAATTACACCTTATTGTAAAATCATTTTTTTTTTTTTTTACCTTTATTTTAAATGTTGCACTGTACTGCTTTACGCACTTTATGTTTATGCACATCATGTGGATAATTTCCTGAAAATGATCAGTAATTTATCATTTTTTTTGGCAGTGCATGATAATAATTATTGCGTCAATAATTATTTTTGTTGAAATAATGACAAAAATATATATACAGTGCCCAATTAATATTGGCACCCATGGTGAATCGGAGCAAAGGTGGCTGTGAAAATAAATCTATAATGTTTATCCTTTTTTTTCCTTCAAAAAATTTATAAAATTTCAACCTATCATTGAATTTAAACAATTGAAATGGGGAGAAAATCTCTTTGTGAAATAAATGTTTTCCTCCAATACATGTTGGCCACAATTATTGGCACCCCTAGAATTTTTTATGAGTAAAATATCTCTGAAGTATATTGCTATTCATATTCATAACTTTGAGCACTCCAGGGTGATTATGAACATGAAAATATCCAGCCCAGGCTTCCTGTTTCACAGAAATATATATAGGAGGGAAAACAAAGCCCAAAACCCCTTAATTGTCAACACAATGAGAAAAACCAATAATATATTTCTTTTGTGCTGCAAAAGATAATTGAGCTTCACCAATAAGTGAAGTGGCTTTAATAAAAGAGTGTTCCAATCAACATAAAATGTTACGAAGCTGCCTGGAAGAGGACGTGTGTCTTTATCATCCTAATACACGGAGAGGAGTAGAGTTTGAGTTACTAAAGACTCTTCAAGGACCACAGCTGGAGAATTGCAGAAAATAGTTCAGTCTCAGGGTCCGAAAACCTTGAAAAAAATACAGCCCCTACATCAGCACATCTTGTTTGGAAGGGTTTAAGAAAAATCTCCTCGCTCATCCAAAAACAATGTTCAGCATGTTCAGTTGTCAGACAGGACTGGAACTAAAAAAGGGACTGGCTTCTATGATCAGATGAAACTAAAAAAATCTTTTATTAGCAGCAAACTCTCAAGATGTGTCTGGTGAATACAGGGATAAAAAGGTGTACAGCAAAGTATACTGCTGTGTTTGTGATGCTGTGGGTCTATATTTCTGCTGGAGGTCCTGGACATCTTGTTTAGACACATGGCGTCATGGACTCTATATCAAATACCAACAGATAAAAATCAATAATTCACTGACTCTGTTAGAAATGTAATAATGGGTCATGGTTGGGACTTCCATTGGGACAATAATCCAAAACAAACATCAAAATAAACACAAAAATTAGTCACTGAGCACAAAATGAAGCTTTTGACATGGCTGGCCCAGTCCTGAAGACCAACATGAGAACCAACATGGAGCTGGTAATCTGAAGAGTCTGAAGTGATTCTGGATGAAGGAGTGCTCTCTTTTCTCTTATCAGGTGTTCTCCAAACTCAGCAGGCATTGCAGGAGAAAACTCAGAGCTGTTATTTTGGGAAAAGGACGTAGCAATAATTGGGTAAACATGTTAGGGAAAAACATTTATTTCATCATGAGCTTTTCTCCCCATTTTCAATTGTTTTAATTCAATGATAGGTTATAATTTTGTACATTTTTTGAATGAAAGATCAAAAGGATAATGCAGTGCAGATTTATTTTCACAGCCACCTTTGCTCAGATTTACCAATGGTGCTGATATTAGTGGAGGGCACTGTAGCTTTAAGTTGAAAATTATGACATAGTCAAAGAAATGAACTCATGAGAATTATTAAACATTTCCATTAGTCCTAATTGTGAGATAAAAAGTCATAGCCTACCAAAAATGTGTAAAACTTTGACTTTGTATCTTAAAATTATACATACTTAACATATTTTTAAGTATATAAACATGCAAAATCAAAATAATGAGATAGAAAGTCCATAAAAATTAGTCTTTTTTGGGAATTGTTATTACTTGAGCCATAATTTCAACTTTTTACGATATAATTCTGATTTTATACAGACCACATGTTCATATGCATCTGGCATCTTGTGTCTCACTTCAGATTGTAATGAAAATGACCTCAAGGGACTAGTATTACTGTAATATTGTGGCTGTGTTCATCTTGTTGCTAAGCTGATTGTTTTGTACATTTTAATATACTATTATAATAAAAAAGATCTTGGATCTTGATGCAGTACATTATTCCTTACTTAACCATCATATTAACATCAATATTATGAGATTTTGTTTAATCAGTAATTATAGTATGTAGGTTAAGAAAAAGCAGTTAGAGATTGAAAATGTGCCATAAATATGACAATTCATTGAAATCCCATTCCATATGCGCCATCACATGTATCACGACTCCAAGGTTGAGAACAACACTGAACGTGTGTGACTCACTCTATTAATCTCTCAATTATTTGTCACACCATATTATGTGTCAGGCAAATCATCATCTGTGTGATTGCAAGATATTAGTGAATACAAAACCGTGGGTATTAGGAGGCCCGTCTCTAATGTGAATTTCTCACGCTTATCTGTCTTTCTGTGATCCTCGTATATGGAGTGTAGTCCATCCCTCAGGAGAAGACATTGAAGCGTGTGCTGGAGCTGAACATGGAGCGGCTGATGGTGAATATTTGTGAACGCCTTTAGGTTATTACTCAAATCCGTTTAATTAGCCCCCGCTCTTTCAGTGCTGTTCCTCAGAGAGCCGCTTCATGATAGTGATTACTTGTGCTGTCTGTGGTGTCACCTACTCTATCTGAGGTTTCCAAACTCACTCCATAATTCCACATGAGGGGAAAGAAAGTAAATAAGCAGACATTTTCCATAAACAGAGCCATCCCTGCTCTTTATTTGAAGTTCTGAATGATAAGGAGTGGTGTGTTCCAGAGGAATGTATTCACATATGAGAGGTTTTTTTTTTATACAGCAAAAAATCATGTGAAATATATGAAAAATGCCAGCTGCAGTTGGCAGAAATTGACTGTAAAAAATGTGAAAACAGTTAAGGGACGCAATTTTGGTGTCTATATATTTAATCGTCCATAAACAGTATTTTGTTAAATGATGTGGTGATGTAATTTCCAGTTAACTGACACATTTATATTATTTTACACTACAGGTCTATGATATTTATTTATTATTATTATTTTTTATACAGAAAGACGTCTGCTAACCCAGAGTGCATTTATTGAATCAGAAAAATAGTTTACTATTACAGTAAAAACTGTAATATTTTGAAAACTATTATTATTCTAGGCCTTAACTTCTATGTAGTTACTGTACATTTAAATAAATCATTTGTTACAATGCAATTGTGTACATGTATGTTTATACTAGTGGTGGGCCGTTATCGGCGTTAACGAGACTCTTATCGCGCGATAAAAAAAATATCGCCGTTAATCTACTGACAAAGTTGGGTTGGAGTCTATACTACAAGCTATGGTGNNNTATTTAAATAAAATAATGTACAAGACATACTATGAGGTTTCTTATGAGTGTATGTACACTAGCAGTAGAATTAACTAGGATGCAACGGGGCGTCACTCGAAATCTTGCCTAGGGCGCCAAATTGGTTAGAGCCGGCCCTGCTCCAAATTAGAATATTATAATAATTTCTGAAAGATAATGTGACACTAGATTGTCATTAAATGATTAATTGTCATTAATTGATTGTTGATTAAATAAATGCAGCTACTGTATGCTTAACATAAAAAAGAAAAAAAAATCAAATCTTTTCAGACATTTTTTGCCGTGTGCCTTTTTATCACCTTCACTGTATACTTTATAGCTGTAATGTCTGCTGTAATCATGCTATAATCTATTATCCCGCTGAGATTACACTTTGTAGGAGACATATGCTGAGAAAAATATTGGTAAACAGTGGCTCGCGGCACAATTACATTTTAGAGGCACATTTGATGTTATTCTCAAACCTGCTATATGGAAGATGGAAATAATCTGTAACATCTTGGACCCCAAACACCTCCAAAAAGGACCTCTGGTCATGCCCCTGTGCCAAAAACACGGTGTCACATGAATTTGAACACAATGGTTGCAGTAACACAAACAATGAATCCCATTAATTTGGAAACCAGCACAGGCTTCCATCCTGGCATAACAAAATGAGCATTAAGTCCTTTCCAAAAAGCTCAGGTGACCTTGACAAGCTTCCCCTCGCCAACCTAGTCCCGTCAGCATTCATGTTTTTTAACCAGGGCAGTGGTGGTTCATCAGCCCTCACAGCATCTGGGTCATATGTGAGGCAATCTAATCAGAGAATTGCTGCAGCGTAGAGAATTCTGATCCAGTCACAGTCCAGGAGCCTCTGTGCACCATTGAATCTGTTCTGTTCAGGTGGTATGAACAGGCCCACTGCTGGCCAGATGGTGTTATTAAAGGTTGGGCAGACTTGAGGCAGCCGGTAGCCAAGACACGAGCTCTGCACCTCCCACTCACCAGCGTATGCAATTACCTACCATTTAACTCGTTGCCAATGGCAGAAATCTTTGTTCGAGAGCATGACACTATCTCCTGTGAACCTCAGCTCCATCTGCTATGAAAGTAAGCATTCTTAACTATTCAAATCATCTTGGGAACCATGTTCAAACTATTTCCTAAAGTAATGAATTATATTTTTAAAAATGCATATAAATATATATATATATATATGACTTAATCATCTTGAAAATCAATATTGTGAACTTCTGTCTTCTAGTCTGTCAAAAAAAAGTCTGTTTGATTTTTATACTATTTTATTAGTATTTATAATACATTTATAACACTATATACTACTACTATTACTACTACTAATAATAATAATTATAAAATAATAATACTAAGGCAAATAAGCAGTATATGTATTTTTTATCTATCAATATAAACAGCTGAAGACAAAATGATTAGCCCCCTTGTGTAAATATTTCCGAAGTGATGTTTAAAAGAAAGACAATATTATAATCACAGTATTTTTAAACATAATATTTATTCAGGAAGATTGCAGTGTTTGTAATATAAATAGAAATAAATGCATAACCCAGAATTTTAAAAAAGTGTACTGGACAAACTTTTTAGCCCTCTGATATTAGATAGTCAGTAGTGTATCCCTGTTGCTTGATAACAGCCTTTAGTCATTTGCTGTAGTTCTCTGGTTTCAATCATGTCTTTCTTGGTTCGGCAACCTCACAGTTCATTCCTGTACAGGGCTCTAGAGACTGTCTTCGATTCCAGATTCCAGACTTGGCTAAGTCATTCACTAGTGTCTTTGCAGTTGTTCTTGGGTCTTTAGAAATCTCTCTTACTAGTTTTCTTTCCAAAGTTTTTTAAATCCTGCTTCTGTCTCTCTTGTTCTACACTGTGCTTGTCTCTTTAAACTTCTTGATAATGCTGCTCACCTGCAGTTCTTGACACTTGAAAATGCTTTGATAAAAGCATGTATGCGTCTCTGTCTGTCAAGAAGCGGACGGTCTGCGGAAGGTAAGTAGAACAGTGCTCTTTATTTACAGTGCGATTCAACAACAACAGTCTCTGAAGGAGTATAGCAGGTGAGTAAATCAGGATATGAGAGGTTGCTGGCATGAGAAGGATGCTAATCTCAGTCTTTGTCTTTATCCGTAGGAATCACTGGAGCCAAGGAGATCGCTGGAGTTGTGGAGATGATGAGAGGAGACAAGCACACACCACACATACGCTGGATGGAGGATACGAGGAGCCTGGGAGAAGTACAGAGACTGCAAGGAGTTCGGAGAGAAGAATACAGGTAAGGATGCAGGTAAGTCAAACGGTTTTATCGAATGATCTTGCCTGGTATGAGTCCACATCATAGAATGACGAGATCGGACAAGGAGTGCAGTGTGGTGTGTGCTTTTGTATCGTGAGTGATGGTGTCTTGAGTGAAGTCAGGTGCAGATGATCAATAATCAGGAGAGATTGAGCAATGTGGTTGGACGGTGGAGCCTGGTGTATCTGTGACACTGTCTTTATGAGCATTAACAATTCTTTCCCTCAAGTCCAATTTAATTTCTCTTGTCTTTGCCATCATGACATTGCATATTACTTTACTAGTTGTTTTGCAAAATACTAAACCTCAGCTTAAAGTGCAATTTAAATGCTTAACTAGGTTAATTAGGTTAAATTGACAAGTAATTGGACAACAGTGGTTTGTTCTAAAGCTAATCAAACTAATCATTTCTTAAGGGGGCTAATAATATTGACCTAAGCAGTTTTTTATTTATTTTTTAAAGGTGCCATAGAATGCATTGAGGGAATATTTTAAATTGTTCTCTGATATGTACATAGAAGGTATGTAGCTT
>JAUMHQ010000063.1:15893104-15907944 GCA_032361165.1 Enteromius paludinosus
TACACACATTACATATTATGTATATTGTGTGTGTGTATATATATACACACACAACAAAAAACTGAGCATGTGGAATTAGTTTTTCTGCATGGCTCTGCTGTACAAAAGACTGATAGCAAAGAAAAAATGCAGGTACACGTCTGGCCAAGAATGCTCTTGCTTTTTCAGAGGTCTGTACACCGGCTCACTTTCACTTTTAATCATTTATTCATCTGACCCATTCGCAGTAGCATGGCCAGAATCTAAGAGGACAGATCAGAGGCAGGAACATGGTCCCACTCCCGTTAGAAAGAATTGGGAATGATCGGCTGTCATCCCATTGCTTTCAGCCAACCTATTTACCCACAAAATACATGTGTGCTGAGGTGTGTCAGAGGTGGATTGCTTTTGAGCAGTCACTTAACACACCAGTGGATATGGTGAAGAGCACCAGGCCAGCTGGAATGAAGTGAGCAGAATCTACAATGTCAACACAGGACTCATGCCGAGTACACAAGGGTGGATATCTTCAGATCACAGTGTTCTGGCATCTGACTGTGAAGGTCTTCCAAACAGCAAATCTGCAAACTCAACACTGTCTCTCGCTAAATATATTTGTGTACATAAGCCGAAAAGACCAACAAGGCTAGTGACGTTAGATTCTAATTTACTTGAAGAACAACTCACCCAAAAACTAAAAATAGCAGATAATTAGTACTTGCATTAGCACTAGCAATGTCAAGACAATGGGATCCGTTTTTTTAAGGTGATAATGTATCAGGGCTCTCAAGCCTCATGCATTCACCATGAGAAACACGCATTTCAGCCAGTTCACACGCTCTCACGCCACACCTTGTATTTCTCACGCTGAAAAGAAAGAGATAATGAAAACTTGTGTATACAATTAATAGACGAGGAGCAAGCATACTACGTTAAGCTCTCTACTGAGTTCATAACTACCAGTCAATCAGAAATAGGAATTTGTGGTAAATGGGTAAATTATGTGATCCCGCCAAAGTGCCGGCTTGCCAGCATGTTTGTTACTAGGCAACATGGGTGCACGCACACACACAAGAAGTGGAATTTGAGAGAGCAATAACCACGAAGGTGGTAGGTAATCCCTTCATTATTTGTGTATTATTTAATTTTACGATTCCTGGACAAAATCAGTGGCCTGTGACCGAACATAATGTGAGCTGCTGCTCGGAAATATTGCCAAATTTCAGATTCTGCAGTCTTACTATATGTGTACAGTATGCATGTACATTAAGTTGGCTCAGTTGTTCAGTTGGCTCTTTTGGCACCAAATTTATCTGTTTATTTTTGATTTGTATTTTTGAATAGAAAACTATTATTTTATTTGGATCAATTACTTTTATCAGATTTACCAATTGTAATAATTCATATTTGTGCTGATCATTTATAAACAATAAATAAAATGAAACTGCTAGCAAAAAATCCGACCTCTGTGGCTCTCTCTGACCGTCATCAGCGGGAACCATCAATGCAATACTAGTTTCCGCCCAGACCCATTTCACGGAAAACACCTCATCACTTCCGCGGCAGGTGTTGCTCATTCTAGTGGTTATTTAAGCTCCCGCTTCAGTGGAACTAGTCGCGAAGTTTTGTTTTGCCCTGGCAACAATCCTGAGCGTTCATTCTTGTACTTTGTGGATTACCTGATACTGACCTTGGACTGCCTTGTATTGCAACTATTGCTGGATACCTCGACCTCTTGCCTGGATTATCGACTCTGATTATTGCTTGTTACCTCGACCTTAGCCTGGACACTTACCTTGCCTTTGTCTCGCCTCCTCCACTTCTGATTGCTGGTAATTTGACTCTGCCTGTTTGACTCTGTTATAATAATGCTGCATATGGATCTTAGCATGTCTGCCTCCGAGCCTCTGTCATCACAGAGTGGGCTGCTGTGCAAATATTTTTGTGGCTCCTCCCCTTTAGCAGATAAAATCTCACTCCAAAGTTAATTAAGTACATGATTGGTTTAGATAAAATATTTTGGTTCTTCAAAATGTACTTCTTTGAATAATATCATTACATGTGAGGAACTGATGAATGTCCAAAGACGTAGGTATAAGGTATTACATAGGTATTACTGAATATAAATATAAAGTTATGAAAAAAAGTCATCTTACACAACCCCTGTAAAATAAAATAAATTATATACTATATATATATAGATATATATACACTGTACACTGTTTACACTATCTCTCTCTCTCTCTCTCTCTCTCTCTCTCTATATATATATATATGTTGCATATAAATATACAGATATAATTTATTTTAGGCTCAAATTTAGGCCAGTGGCAGACAGTGATCTGATCATAAAGTATGACTGATCAATTTAGCCTTCTCAAATCATCATGACTTACCTAAAAAAGTCGAGACATGCTAAAACAGTTCAAACATATAACAAAGTTTAAACGCTAAAAGAATATTTATAATGGAGAATCGGCAAAATCATCTTTGCGGCACGGACTCAGAAAACACTTGTTTATGAGTAAATAAATTAAAATGTCTTCCTATTGTTTTCCCCCGACACATTCATGATAATGAATTTTGCTGGGGCTTTGCAGCAAGAACTCTTCAGCTGCGTTGACGGCAGCTCTCTCTCTCTCTGCTGTGGGACAATAAACAACGTGGAGTTGCTTTTAGCTGCGGAGCGTGATCTCGTGTTGTATTCACCAGCGCCGCATGGCAGTCTTTTAATCACTAATTGATGGATGTCTAAAATATAAAAATAAGGAGAAGTCTAAAACAGGCCCGAGGCCCGATCTATCTATCCATCTGTCTATCTACCTATCTATCTATCTAGCCATCATTTATTCACATTCCTTTTTTTATCTCAGGAAAAAAAAAACTGAGACAGACTAAATCCAGAAGAATTTGGGCAATGTCTCTAAGAAACTTGAAGGCTTGAAGAAATCAAAAATGTTACACAGTACTGTGTGTACAGTATCTTGGCCTATATGTATAAAATTGAAACCAAATGCATTATTGTGAGAACAATGACAGAAGGTTAGTTTTTGAGTTAATTTTAACCACCACTATCTTGGTCACCTAGCTTGACCAACAAGTTCCTGCAGGTGGAGCATGGAAACTCAATCTGGTCTGAGATGGTCCTTAGGTTAATCTGCTAATTATGCACTTTAATATCAGAATTATTTGAGATCACCATGCTGAGGTTGTGTACAGAAGCTTCTCGTCAGCAAATGTCAACATGCCACAATGATGATAGAGAAATCGAGAGTAAGATTCTGCCTTCAAGTGAATGTGTTGTGGGAGAGGTCAAGGGTTAACTATTCTCCTGTCAGGCTATTACTCTGATGATGGCGTGCTGTCGTAAATGAGATCCAGGCAGGAGGCGTGAACGCCCCATCGAGGGGAAGAGGTCAAGTGACCACTGCTGATTCAGTCAGTCACAGTCTGTCCAGAGACTCCCATCCTGCCCCTCATCATCATATCTGTCTATGTTTTATTCATGCGCTCTCAGCCCTGGAAATACTGATGGGCTCAGCTTAGGGGCTGTTTCAATTTTTCATAAGTTCCTTGATAGGTACAATATCTGATCTGTATGGAAAATGCAGTATATCTGATTTTATGGCGTTCACAGCCGGTGAAGAATATCCTGAACAGCACTTCTTCATACAGTAATGTCAACAGCTTGCTGTGCAAAGGAAATATGCCGCCAGAAATGTTTAGATACTGTATGAGCAAAAGTATATGCCAAAATATGTGTTTTAGTTTTGTTTTGCATTCAT
The DNA here is from genome assembly GCA_032361165.1 of Enteromius paludinosus. Classification (NCBI taxonomy): domain Eukaryota; kingdom Metazoa; phylum Chordata; class Actinopteri; order Cypriniformes; family Cyprinidae; genus Enteromius; species Enteromius paludinosus. The sequence goes on from JAUMHQ010000063.1 coordinate 15,896,869, forward strand.
TTGTGACAAGACAGAGACATAGGTTGCTGGAGATGGTAGATAATCCAGCATGTTGAGAACAAAGCTTTCTTCTGTTCTTTTGAAACATTAACAAGCTATAGTAAACCTAATCTTAATCTCTTATATCGATCCACAGCTTTTAGTTGTAACTAAAACACCAAGCCCCGCCCCACGAATGACAAAACAGTGTTCGCGCGAGCAGGTGAGAGAGGATTGAGCGCAGGAGTGATCGTGCACGAGTGCGAGAGCTCGCATACCTATGTCTTTGGACATTTCTGCAGGCATGCAGATCTGAACACACACGCTGATGTCATTTCTTTAGGTACTTTTGACAGTCAGGGGGAGGGGTCCAAACATGTGCTTGCTGTGTTTAAAAATGCTAGCTTATCCAACAGAACTGAAGCGTTCTCTGCAGGCAACGGAGGCACCAGCGTCATCACTTGCATATTATTTTTTCCAATAGGAACAACCTAAATATGCCGTAATGTTTTCTCATAAAAGAGCTGAACTGGGCTGTAACTATAAAGGGTCTACTGAATTTAGACCTTTTGTATGTTTAAAAAAATATCAATACTTTGTGCCAGAGTATCGATATCGTATCGAGGCTGGAAATATCACGAAAAATCTGCCCATCGATTTATTGTCCCACCCCTTATAATAAAGGGTAAAACAAGTAGCAGATGTACAACATAATATGTGCATATACAAACAATCATTATTGGATTATTGTGATGTTTTAGCAGCTCTCATTCTGATGGCACCCATTCACAGCAGAGGATCCATTTGTAAGCAAGTAATGCAAATGTTAAATTTGTCCAAATCTGTTCCAGTGGAACAAAAAAATTATCTACATATTGAATGGTCTGAGGGTGAGTAAAATTTTAGCAAATGTTTTGGGTGAATTATTCCTCTACACCATTTAATCTGGATTGACAGTGCTGGAAAAGGTGTAGTTTTGTTGAGGAAGAAGTCAGTGAGTTTACGGAAACCTGCTTGAGTTAGTTGTGTTCAAGGTTTGAAACACATGAAAGGATAAAGTGCTTCTAATATCATAAAGTCTGTCATTGAGCTGTCAAAGTGAGCTGGCCCAGGTCCTCTCATCACACTCACTTTACCGGAGTCAAACTCAATTTACCAGTAATAAATATGAATGTTAGACCAATTCTCGGCAGGCAAATGCTGCATTTCTAGTTGTCACATAAAGCTCGCTGTTCTTTTCTGAATACACACATCTAAACACACACTCACACACATCCTTCCATTGTGTACTGTAATAGATGCATTATGCTCATTCTACCAGGACACATGCTCGCTCAGATTTGAGGGATTTCTCCTCAGGCAACACAGTCACTGTGTATCAAAATGCCAAACCTGCTCTTGTACTTCAAAAACAACAACGCAAGGTGATCAATGGCTCTCAGGTTCAATTACAGCTTTGCGTGTTTTATTAAAAATACATATTTCAAAAGTTTGAAAAGAGAATTTAATTTAAAAGGATGTGTCAAATTGTTCATCAGTTACAGTAAAGACCTTTACAATGTTACAAAAATATTTCTATTTCAAATAAATGCTGTGTTATTTGTTTGTTTTTTACTTTTAAATCAGGTTCACCTTTTCATTCATGACAGTCTGTCTAGCAAAAAGATGTTGATATTTTGTGTTTATGTACAAAATCCTAATAATGCAACCTAGTCACATCTTTTCAGAGCTCAATATGCTCTTTTTTCATAATCTCAGATCTCTTTATAAGACACGTTGAGGCCTTGTGCACTACAGTTGTGACACTGAAGAATGGTAAATAAAAATTCAGCTTTGCATCACAGGAATAAATCACATTTTACAATAAAATAATGCTATAATGGGAGCACAGAGATTCAAGTCACATTTGTAAAAACCTAAAACAGTAAAACATAATTTGTCACATTTGTCCTTCAACAGCAACTAATGGGACTCTTAGAAGCAACTACAGGTAAACCTGGGAGTGATGCCTTTTTCAGAAGTGAACACTGGGCTGGCCAAAGGACAAGATGAATGGAGTTTACACAGAAAAGGGCTTATTCATACTTCACTGTCAGAGAGAAGCAGAGATGATGAGAGAATATTTTTTCCTCACCATCAATATACGAGATAAAAAAGGGCTACAATCCCCAACATTTGGGTAGATTCAAATACCTAGCAATTAAACCTTTATAGTAGCACTGCATTGTTAGATGGACAATGAGGGAAACAAAATGGGGAAAAAAATATGAAAATATGAACCAGTTGTGGAAATGAAGGCACTTTTATGTCTGCGATCCATACTGTGAACAACAAGTTTTCTTTTCATCCAAAGAGTTGTAATAATCCAACATATACATATTTCTGTGCTCAAAAAATTTTTGGAAAAAAAAAATAATAATTTGTTTATTTGATTATAAATGTCCTTTATAATTAATTGCACTGTAATGTATGTTTATACTTTTTTATTCCTATTCTGTTCTCAATACAGTTAAATAGAGATGACAAGTACAAAGAATGGGCAATAAATAGATGCATATTAGTGGTTGTAATTTAGCATTTATAATGTCTGTAAGCATTTCATTTCTTTTTATTTATTTTATTTAATTTTATTGGTATAACCTACTGACATACAGTATATACACTAATGTGACTATGATCTTTGTGGACCAGTGTGACGCAGTTATGTGCAACTTATTTTGCAGAAAATAAAGTATGTCTTTCAAAGTGATTGCTCTAAATGTGGTTTTGTGCACTTCATTGAATGCATGCCCCTGGAAGTGCACAAGAAAAACACTGGTGGTGTTAGGCCTCAAAAATCCAAGAGCAGCACACAGCAACAAGCTGCAGGGTCTCTAAATACAAGTCAGAGTCAATAAGCACAGGGCATTAGTAGTAGTACAAGTGAGGATGATTTTTTTCTTCTTCTTCAGTGATTACCCAAAAAAAAACTGTCTGTGTGTGAGGCTGGTCTCCAGTAGGCTTATTCCTTATTCCCGGGTACAAACAAACTCTCAACAGTAATGTTTATTTACAAGCTTCACTGAATCACTAAAGCTTTGTAAAATCCTTTGTGGTTAATTATAGCTGAGCTATGTGTTTCAGTGTGAAACCCTGCTTTATTTTGGTTTAAAATCAGTTTAATACTTATCTGAGGACATGAAATAAAATGCACTCATTACTTAACCTAAGAAAACACCATGCCATTTAATGCATCCGTAATGAGCACAATACCAATACCCTAAAGAAAAATCCAAGCAGAGATTTTTCAAATGATTTTCCTGGACAACAATGATTCAATCATGAAGATAATTTTTCTTCTATTATTTTAAAAGTGCTTTTGCTATATTTGAGGTCAAATTAGGCTATGTTCACACAACAGACAAATGTGGCACACATTGTTCCTCACATGTGACCCAGATCTGCTTTTCTCTTGACAGTGTGGACAGCACAAAGAAATGTTACAACTGTGAACAACACCACATTATTTTGGGAGTTGTAGGGGAGACTGACTTTTATCATAACTCATTGTTCATTTTGTTGAAAATGAGTCCCTGTCCCAAATAAAGGCCAGTGTCCCATGCAGGTGCGTCTGCATGAAGCACATGCCCATCAAGCATTCTTCACAGGGAGCTACCAGGGGATGTTAAATATTCATTGATTGCTATAAAGGCTTTGAACAAAGGATATGCCTCACTTTGAAAGGTAATATAGGCAAAAATGAAAACAAATAATAAAGCTAAAAATCCATTGTAGGCACTTCTATTTCAGATTGCATTTTTATGCTCCCCTGTGTTACAGAGATGAAACAGGGGTCCCTGAGCTATTCGTTAGTGCAGTCGCACAGAACATGCTCCCTAATAATGAGCAGGCAGCGGCAGCATCAGTGTACTGGCAAAGGTTAATTAAAATGCAAGAGAATAAAATCAGAGCTGGCTGTCTCCCATGAGTCAAAGCGATAGAGGACAAAGATGGATCTGGTCGCACCCAACAGTGCTATCTCTAGACAATTTGTGACAAAGTTTTGATGCAAAACACTGACCATGGTTTAGAGAGTCCCATGACCCTCACTGCTCAAGGATGGTCAGCATGACTGCGATTAGTATATTGCTATTGTTTCACAGTTTAATACACAAGTCGAAGTAAATATTGTGTACCTTACATATTAATCGCAATATTTCCTTTTAATTTGTCTGTTTATGCTCCACCAATGAAAATTGTTCAAAACAGTCAACAGCATTACTGAATGAATCAAAGTTTTGAGCAAGTGAGTTGTTAAATTAATGATTCAACCACTGTTTCTGAGTGAATCATTGAGGTAATGATTCAGTGAGTCATTTGATTTGTTTCTAAATGAATGCAATGTAGGGATCATCTATGATTCTTTACTCATTAATACTAGTTGTCACCTACTGGTGTAAATATGCAACATGAAAAAAGAGTTACTGAAAGTCTTAAGTGAACATTTAAATCCCTTCATGCAGGCCCTTTCTATTAGTTCATTAACAAAGGGTAACATGCAGTGATCATTTCAGAAAGTCATTTTATGATTTATGATCATGTGACCAGGGGTGGTGGGTTCCCACGATTCAGTTTAACGCTATATGGCAAACAAGTGCTCCCTGCAAAGTCCCCACTACAAAGCTTCTGCCCTTCAAAGGGAGTATTGCATAAGCATGTTCACTTCCTATTAGAATTTGCCATACATATGATTTTATTTAGGGTGCAAACAGCATCTGCTATCAATATTGACAAGAAACAGATGAACATCACACCACTGACTGGAGAGGATGGGAAGTTCAGTTAGTTCTCCACATCCTAAGACAAGAAAAAAAACCTTTGTAGAGATAAATGTAATATAATACATACAAGAATGCAGTATTGAATTTAACATTACCGCAATTTTTGAATTTATCCAAAGAACTCTGTATATCATTCCTTCAGCTCAGAACATGTAAGAAAATACTGCAGATTCTGTCTAGACCTTTGTTTCATCACCTTTTGCAACCACTGGATGTTGGCTTTGACATGTGAGATGCATTTTATATAAATGGCTTTAGATTTATTAGTTATGGCCAGATACTGTATATAGGCATAACCTATATCTATAACGCTCTGAAAGTTTCCACAGAATTTAGTTGGATTTAATAAATTTTTTGCTTACTATGGAAAGAAAACTGTAAAATTTGTGTGTATATATATGTATATATTATTATTATTATTTTTTTTTTTTTGTCTTAACAATACAGACAATACTCAGTGGCACGAACAAGACTAATATCAGGCATGTTTCCTGTCAGACACACAGGACTGTCAGTGAAAGGCTATCAGTTGATATAAGCAGATATGTGTGCTAACCTTTGGGTCTCTACGGTGACTGATGACAGGACACAGCACAGCATAAATATGCAAGTAAGCGTCAGGGTGGTGAAGCAGCCATAAATCTGTGAGGAGGAAGGTCTGGTATCCTCACAGAAGAGCAGAATAATATTTCCACAGTGTGATAGCAGAGGCTGTCCAATACATTATGCAGTCAACACAAGCGCTCCCTGGACCATTTAATCACTAGGAATGAGCGGACCATTGTTAAGTGCACACAATGACAGGTCTCGGTCTAAAAATAGTCTGGGAAAGCATCTTTGATCATGCTTGGAGTTTCTCGCTGTCATAGTCCATACATACAGAGACACTACATGATGAAATATCTGTGGACATAAGACCAAAGTGTGTAAACAGTACAGAGTCGAGGTAGAGTTGCTTTAGCTTCAGTTGGACCTGTGGACCTATTTTTGTTTCAAGAAAATAATAAATAAATAAAATGAAAAGGAATAAATTAACTTATATATAAAGCTGTTAAACTGTCCAAATTAATGTTATCTGATATTCAGTTTAACTTTGAAATTAGGTGTGATTTTTACTAAACAGAGCAAATAATCAAGAAAATTCCAAAATAGACATTTTTGCAGGTTATTTAGGCTACTGAGAAGAACACAAGAATGCAATATCTCATTTTCATGATGACCAATTTAGAAAGCGAAGCACAAATTAGTGCAAGGATATGTTTGGATTCAGATAATGTGTTGTTCTGAATTCCAAATAAATTAAAAAACTTTTTAGTGAAACACAAGTAAACACTAGAGGCAGCAAAACTCTGACACTTTTTATTCCTTTTCACACAAATTTACAAAGTTTCCATTCATAAAGTGTAATTTTTGCTCAATTACTTGAAGAATATCATGCTATACCTTTAGAACAACATTAATATGCTGGGAGATGTGAACACTGATGCTTTTGAATGTTGGCATCACAACATATCCAACTTCATATCTATGGGTTTTCATAGACAGTAGCATATACTTGGTAGGCCTATGCTCACGTGATACCGTGTTGCATGATTGAAAGCTCTGGTTCAAATCGCATGCAAAACGGTTTGACAGTTCAAATCTGAACTGGCCCTGTACGTTCAAACATGTTCATACAATCACATTTGATTGTAGTGTTTAGGTTTCCAAATACAGCACTTTTGGCTATATACTGTAGGCTACTTATATGTTCAAAAGACACTTCATAATCAGTAATATTATTGATTTGAGATTCTGTTTAGAACAAAACTTGAGCTGATTTGAGTGAAATAATAATTTTTAAATCAAAATCGAATTGATGAAGTTTGCAACATTGACATTATTACAGTGAATCGAATCAACAGTGAACTGACTCAAACAACGTCTTCAGTAGAGATGCTTATCATTGAATTGAACGTTTCATAATTGAGAAACTTTACAGTTACTGAATCAACACTAAACTAGCTGGAACTGAAAAATGACAGTATTAAATCCGCTTAACAGCAAAACTCTGTTTCGACTCAGATTTGATGAAGTTTACGTCATTGATTACTTGCCAGTTTAATACTGTAAAGCTGCAGTGGTTATTGTAAAGAGCTATATAAATAAAAGAGATTTGACTTTAGTCTTCATTTTAGGGGTCTCCAAAATTTGAAGTCTGCATGCAGACGTTGCGGTCTAATGCCCACGTGAAAATAGGGTTTCTTGTCACATAGCTCATATAAATTCAATATCATTTATATGAGCTTGTGTTTATGGTTCCTCAGAGACTTTCTCATTTCAAAGGCCTGCCAGAAGAGTTTGATAGCTGTTTATATGGAGCTGGGTGAGAGGAGAGGCGGAAAGAAGAAAGAGAGAGAGAGGTGAATCTGTCCAACAGTGGCAGTGGTCACAGAGTGACACGGTGACAGACAGCAGAGAAAAGAGAGGAAGATTGCAATCCTTTAAAGGGCTGAGGAAATGAGAGCGTAACTTTGCTCTGTCAATCTCCTGGGCTGGCCTGTAATAAGCGGTGCACAGGTTTCTCCTCCAAACCAGCACCACACCGTCTCTTTGCTCAGGCCAGGCAGCTACTATGACCTGAATTTCAATTTACTCCCAGTCTCCTGAGGCACAGCACCACAGAGTCTACTCACATCTGAATTTATAGTGGGTGCTTTCAATAATATAGACGTTAATGGAGGGGATCTTTTACAATTTGCGGAGCCAATTATGAAGAAAACGTAAGGCAAATTAGAAATGTACTGTTGGTGTTTCCGAAAAGCTATCTAGTCATGGCAGAAGTCGGCTGAGATTTATGATGGGGTGGAATTGGTCTGGTTGGCACCTCCTCAGGGACTTTGGCTGCTGCTTATATAGGGTGGAGTTCTATCACAATCTCCACAGCATATTTTCCAAGGACTTAGCCACTGAATTTATGGATGACAGCATCCAAAAAGCCAGTGGTATATAACGGCCTGAGATGCATAAGAGAATAATGTAAAAATTCAAAACAAACCCTGAAAGGGTGAAAAGGAACCTGATACAGGCTTATTTCTGACAACTCTTCAAATAAATACAGACGTGAACGTGCAATTTTTTGCATGGAATGTATGTTACAATATAACATTAATATTAATATCAATGCCCTATGTTGTGCCCTGTAATGCCCTATTGTATTAAACAGTTGAAAGATATTCCAGACAGCCGTCTAATTAAGATAATTAAGTGTGCTGGCGTAAAGACAAAGAACTAAATAAATGCTTTTATATGGTGAAAGCCAGGGCAGGAAATGGGGAGGCCGCAGGGTGAAGGAGTCCTAGGAGTGAATTTGGAGGGGGGACGGCATTTCATTTCTAAATGTTTAGGTTTATTTTGAAATTAAAGTGACTTCTATATTTTATCTATTCAAAATACTACGAAAGCGATCCCAGAAAAAAGTTTAGAAGCTTCTATACTCTTTGTCTCAGTTCTGCACATTAATGTAATGCTGTTTGTGAATGTTTTGAAATAACATAATTTTGAGAGGATTGCGAGACGAGTAATCACAAACGGCTAGTAGCCTGTTACCAAATCATCCCTCGTTTATTCGCACCCAATCAAATAATTTCTCCTTCACTATAAATTCTCCCAGCTTTCATTTCCCTGCATACCGTTTTGTGCATTCTTCGGGACCATACGACCGAAGACACATCCTCACCTTGCTGCCTCCACGAAGATAAGATTCCTCAGCCTGCCTTTCAACGTCCTGCTACCGGTCGAGCTCAACTCTTAGCCCACCTGAGCTTCCATGCCAGCCCGCGGCTTCCTATTTTAGGCCTTGCCCGCGCGCTCTCAGATCTCATTCACCTCGCTATCCACCAAAGCAATCCAAGTGAGAAAATCCTCATTACTTACCACTCGCCAGCATTCCGCCTTTTCTCCAGCATCAAAAGCAAAAGCCCGGCAGCGTTGCAACATCTCAAACAAAGCAGCAAAGGAGTGCTGGATCCGCCCGGCGCCGCCTGATGACGTCATACGCAAGCCACGTACCCATGACGTCAATGCGGCATTCCCTATCATTCTCCTAAGATTTACCACCTCCATTGAGGTTTCGCCCGCCTCCGCAGAGGCAGCCCATCCCCTTACCTCTCTCTACCATACTGTCTCCGGAAAGACTTTTCTTCTTCCAAGCAAAGGTTCTCTATCCTAAAGCTTCCCCCTTCACGCCTCCGCCAAGGTACTTTATCCAAGCTATCCTCTGTCCCTTCCTGCCTCCACAGAGGCTCCCCTCCTCAGCTAGGCCCGCCCCTTCCCCAACTTCGCAGGGTCCTCCCCTGCTTCCCCTCCCCTGCGAAGCCACCTTCTTATAGCTGAGGATGCCACCTCAGCCGAGGTCTTCTCCCGCCTCCACAGAGGCACGTTGCCTTTTCCCCACCCCCATCCTTCCTGTTCCAAAGCTATCCTTCGTCCCTTCCCACCTCCGCAGAGGTCCCCCATCCATAGCTACCCTCCCTCCCCATGCCCCTCCTCCCTCATACCTCTGCCAAGGTCATAATGCCTAACGCCTCCCCAGAGACAGCCACCCTTCATCTTCAATGCCCTGATTACCGCCCACCATACCCATATGTTTATATTGTTTTGCTTGCTTGCTTTTCCAACCCACTAATTCATGTCTCTGTGTCTATCAGCAGGTCGCCGGACGATCCAGCTCCCCCAGTTCACCCCGTTCCACACACACAATAAGTCCTTACACTTTTTACATGTGTTTAAAATTAAACTGGAAATTAGGTGCTGGGCGTCCAGCCAGAGGAGAAATGGACCCAACTAAGCCTGGTTCTCCCAAGGTTATTTCCCCCATTCTCTCATGGATGGGGTTTTGGTTCCTTGTCGCTGTCGCCTCTGGCTTGCTTAGTTGGGGACACCTGATTTCCAGTGATCATCGTCGCCTTGACTACAGAGACCGTCTCTGCCGTCTTTTGCCATAAAACCTGCAGAAAGTCAATAGAAATGTTTCTCTATCGCTGCGCGGTAGATTATATATACAATCGTGATTCACCATCTGACAGCACTAATGCACACAATAAATTGCACACTAATACATACATGTATGTTTAGTATAGAAGTAAAACTAAGTGTAAGAATATTCTTGAAAGAGTCAGTATCATCCTAATAAATTCTAGAATTAAAGCAATGTTATTGATTCTGTGTTTGATGCTCATTTAATCATGATGGTTTATATGTAGGTGATTTGTGCTTCTTCAGGAGCAACCGAAAGCATCATAATTCTGTCATGCTGATATCTGCGCTGTATCTTTTGAATCCGATACGATTCTCTCTGCCAGGGTTGCTAATCTCTCCAGATTGGGCCGGTAATTAAGCAACATCATGCAAATAACTGATAATGATGGCTGGCATGATGAGAAGGCTTATGGCGGAATTGAGAGCAAGGAGATGAAATAGGAATATCTTGAAACATACATTTGCATTTAATTTAAACAGTTGTTGCTATGGATAAATATCTGAATGCTATGATCTCACAGGCAGACTCTAAAGAATAGAGTTGTCAGCTACAGGAAGTAGGTGGAAACTTGATCTCCAGGGCATGCTGCCTTTTGAATGAATAAACCTGTCATTTAGGCCAGTTTTTCTGAAATATCTCACTTGGTCCAGACAAAGAAATGTGAAGATTCAAACTATTTATGGTTTAGCAGGGTAATCGCATTTGTGTGTATTTATTTGTGAATGGGATTGCAAATTCGATTCAACTAAGTGTGAGAACATGTGAGACTGAATTAATAGCATTCAAATATTTTACAGAATTGATTGATTCTGAGTCTGATGCTCACCTAATCGTTATGTTTTATTTGTCTGTGATTTGTATGTTTGAAGTGTGCATATACAGTACTCTAAAACTAGAGACATATAAATCTATAGAAGTTTTAACTAGCTGGAAACAAAAACTGTTTTATATACAGTATATTGAAGATAAGTTTATATATATATATATATATATATATATATATATAAGTATGTATTAGGGCTGGGACTTCAATGTGTTAATTTAGATTAATTAATTACACAAAAATAATGCATTAAATTTTTTTTTTCTCGCTGAAGTTTCGGCGGACCGATTATGCTGGAGCTCCAACTAGCGTTTCTAATGTTCTGAATGTACTTGAAATTAGGGATGCACCGATCCAGATCGGCCGATATGTTTGCGCATTTTGTCAGTAAAGCCGGTCATGTAATCAGCGGTAAATGCCATCAGGTGCGTGAT
>JAUMHQ010000063.1:15947249-15958661 GCA_032361165.1 Enteromius paludinosus
CTCCGCCCACTCGTTTGTTGTCTAGGTACTTCATTGTTTGCTCCACCCCTTGACCTACTTTCACATGTATAAAACCCGGATGTGTTTGTATGTCTCCACGGTCCATTTGCACTGTCAACCTGGTTCTTGTATTTTGTTCGTGTTTAGTATTTTACTGTCTTATGAATTGGATTTACTGTTACCGACTCTCGCCTGGACTTTGACTACTCTTTTGCTCTGCCTCTGCCATTGATCTTACCGGTGATGACCCTGACTGCCTGTCTACACTCTGTGTTTAAATAAACAGCTCGCACTTAAATCCGAACGCCTCCTCACCTCCTCCCTTGTGACATTTTTTAAATATCAATAATTTTTATTTACAAAATGTTTTCATCTTAATGGAGTTTCCTACTTTTTTTTTTTTGTTCTGTATATTATTTTCTATTCTGTATATTATAATTTTATGGAAAAAAAAAACAACTACATATATGATCTATAATCACATACATAAAAACTTTAAGTATTACAGAGGACAATGGATGGAATAAAAAAAAACAATGATATGCAAATCCAAGGAATTACTGTGTCAAATAAGTATTTGATCACTTGCTTATCAGCCAGATTTCTGACCCTTAAAGACCTGTTATATTCCTTTTAAATATTCCAGCTACACACTGCTCATGTTTCTAAATTAGTAGCACCTATTTGAGGTTGTTAGCTGTCATAAAGACACCTGTGCACCCCACAATCAGCCCAAGTCTAAGTAGCAACATGGCAAAACCAAAGAGCTGTCAAAAGACACAAGAGACTTGAAAATTGTAGACCTTCACAAAGCTGGAAAGGGCTACGGGGCAATTGTCAAGCAGCTTGGTGAAAAAAGAACAACTGTTGGAGCAATTGTCAGAAAATGAAGACTAATGAGACTAATGATGACTGTCAATGTCCTTCATACTGGGACCCCACGGGAGATCTCTCCTCGTGGGGTATCAATGATGCTAAGAATGGTGAAGAATCAGCCTAGAACTACATGGGAAGAGCTGATAAATGCCGTGAAGAGAGCTGGGACCATCGTTTCCATGACCACTATCAGTAATACACTAAGATGTCATGGTTTAAAATCTTGCATCGCACAAAAGGTTCCCCTGCTTAAGTCAGCTCATGTCCAGGCCTGTCTGAAGTTTGCCAGGGACCTTTCTTGATGATCCAGAGGAGTTATGGGAGAAAGTCCTGTGGTCAGATGAGACCAATAGAACTTTTTGGTCTTAACTCTATTCGCTGTGTTTGGAGGAAGAAGAATCATCCCAATAATACCATACCTACAGTGAAGCATGGGGCTGGAAGCATCATGGTCTGGGGCTGTTTTTCTGCACAGGGGACAGGATGACTGCACTGTATTAAGGAGAGGATGAACGGGGCCATGTATTGTGACATATTGGACAAAGACCTCCTTCCCTCAGTCAGAGCATTAAAGATGGGTCGTGGCTGGGTCTTCCAACATGATAATGACCCAAATCACACAGCCAGGAAAACCAAGGAGTGGCTCCGTAAGAAGCATATCTAGGTTGTGGGAGTGGCCTAGCCAGTCTCCAGACCTAAATCCAATTGAAAATCTTTGGATGGAGCTGAAACTCTGTGTTGCTCAGCAACAGCCCTGAAACCTGACAGATCTAGAGAAGATCCAAAAAGGAGTGGGCCAAAATCCCTCCTGCAGTGTGTGTAAACCTGGTGAAGAACTACAGGAACCGTTTGACCACTGTAATTGTTAACAAAGGCTTCTGTACCAAATATAAAAATTTTTGACTCAAGTGATCAAATACTTATTTGACACAGTAATTCCCAAATAAATTGTTAAAAAATCATACAATGTGATTTCCAGGTGTTTCTTTTTAGATTCTGTCTCTCACAGTGGAAATGCACCTATGCTGAAAATTGTAGACCCCTCCATGAATTCTAAGTAAGAGAACTTGCAAAATCACAGGGTGATCAAATACTTATTGACCTCAATGTGTGTATATATATATATATATATATATAATACAAAAGTGAAACTCATCTTGAGTAAAACCCCATTTCCGATTACATAAAGTCACTCATGTCCTAACAGATGCCGCCAGAGTAAATAACTAACAGCATAAATACACATTTTCCCTAGAGAAAATTACACATGTTCCCTGTTATTGGGCAGTATTCAAAGAAACCAATATTTTTCTAAATGAGCTTTGCCGCTGGCCATTACATTCGCAGTCCTCGACTTAATGAATCCTCCTAATAGCTACCTGCTTGGGACACAGGTGTGCCGCAAATTGCTCCCTCTAAATGATTAATGAGCATCGGCTCTTCTCTAGTCAGTGTGTGCGGCTCTGCTGGGAGCTTGGCCGTTTGCCTGGAGATGACATGATGGCCAGATCACTTAAGCATACAATAATAATTTAGACAACTTCTCAAAACATAGAATCCGGGGGCGTGACCTAGGAAAATTATAAACAAAGCATGCGCCCACTGAACATTAACCACATCAGTTTAAGTAACTGATGAATAATTAAGTATGTTTTTGTTTCTTTGCTGGAGGAAAAAAATGATTTAACTAAGAGAAGCTAAACTGAGCAAGGCATTTGGTAAATACACATTATACAAATTTGATGTTAATATATGAAGTGCATAATTTGCATAAATTTGCAGAACGCTACCTTGGACAGTCAAAATGATAGTCCTGTCCCAAACTCACATTATTGGCTAAAATTGGCTGGTCAACAAACAGCAATGTTTTAAAAGCACCACAGTGTTTACACTTTCATAGCTGTCGCTACATATTAAGCTGGTATAGTGAAAGTATTTTACCATCAAAAAAAATTAACCTCTACTTCAAAAAGGAAACTTCTCTACTTTGAAGCAACATTATTTGTGGGTGTTTTTTTTTTTTTGCTAACAGTAAAACTAGGATCTGAATGCCAGAGCTCTGCTGAGGAAGATTTCTTATCTGCAGAACACACAGAACTCACATGTCTGAGCTTTGAAGATGCACAGTCTTGGGGGAAACAGAACGATTGTTTAAAGGGGTCATATGATGTGATTTAAATTTTTACTTTCTCTTTAGAGTATTACAAGGTGTTGGTGCGTAAAAAAGATCTGTAAAGTTTAAAATACTAAAGTCTCAAAACCAAAGAGATATATAAATAGATATTATAAAAGGTAAGGGGCATAACATTCCTGCCAAACGCTTAAGGTATTCAGCCAATCACAATGCAATGGCTAGCTGCCCAAACATAGTTCACCTTGTTTTTTTAGAACGATGAGCTTTGTACAAATCAACCTGTTTCAGGAGACAGGGCAACATCATATGACCCCTTTCACCCCCCAAAAAAATCTGTCATTAATCACTGTCCTTCATTCCAAATTTGCAAGACCTCTGCTGCAAGAAAAACTAATTAAAATAGACAGCAACACAACTGAATCAAGGCCCAGAGTAAAGACATCGATAAAATAGTCCAAGTGCATCAGTGTTTCTACTGTAATGTTATAAAGCTATAAGAATTTTTTTTTGTGCAAAGAAAACAAATATATATATATTTTTTTTTTATTATTTCCTCTCTTTTAGGGCAAAGAGAATACCATGATGAATGCATGTGATGCCGTTGACAGAGTCAGAAAGTTCTCTGACTTCATCAAATATATCTTATTTTGTGTTCTAAAGATAGTCGTATGGGTTTGGAATGAGTAATAAATGACAGGGTTTTTTTTTTTGGTGGTCTGTCTCTTTAACAAATTGCCTGAACAGCTTCCTTTTGATTTATGAAGAAAACAAACCAGTATTGTGAAGTGGTCTTTGATAATGTTACAGATACAACTAGTTCTAATAATAAAACAAATAAAATACATTATAAGAAACATAATTAACAATATATTGAATTGAGAATGTAAAAACTAATTTCGCCTTTAATCTCACACTGCAATTTAAAGGAGCAGTTCCACTTATTAATGCCAATTATCACTGTAAACAACATGACATTTGCTTGTTAAAGTAAAATGATAAAGGCCCCAGAATTTTAAATGAAGTATTCATCAACACTGAGGACAATGCTAAATAGTCTGTTCAGAGTTGGTAGTGCATTTGAGTTTACTGCTTTCCATTCTGAACACTGGAGAACATTTCAGTTACTGGCTTAATAATTTTACAAAAATAAACTTAATCAGTATAGCTACTAAATAACATAGTAGCTCTTATACTGTATCTCTTATAATGCATCTCCTCATTACTTTGGTCTGTTACATTTAACTGATAAATTCTAAAGGGTTAGATTAATAAGCCAGCATACTGTCATTGGTTTATGATTGATGAAAATTTAATGAAAGTAATACAAGGATGTGAGTTCCATGGGATGTTAAACTATTGAAAATATTACATAAATAAGGCAATAAATAAATACATAAATTTTCTAAATTACACAGACCTACAAAACAGTCAAATAAAGAAACCACATTATTATTATGCCATTTGGCATCACCTGTTACGCCCATGCTGGGCTTCACCCTCACTCCCTCGCACTCACATTGATTACGTGCACTTGTCACAGCCACCTGATCCAAATCAAGACATTCATCAGCCACCACATAAATCCACACACCACCCTGCATACCTGGTCCAAGCTCATTCATGCAAAGTGGACTCGCTACTCCAGCATTACCTGTGATACTTACCTGTGATCTCCTCGTATGCTCCACAATGTTCTTTGTCTCCTCCAGATTCCCAAGATCTCCTTCCTCGTGTTTTCCAGTGAGTTGTGATGTGTGGTTGTGGTCATCGTCATCATCTGTCTGTCTGTGGATACAAAAGGAAAAGGATTGATTAATCATCGGATACGCTGTCCTTAGATATATCTTTAAGATTCATAACTCACCTGTTAATTTCTCCATAGACTGTTGAACTCATTATCTGTTGTACAATAAACTGTTTACATTTTACTTACCATCTGTGTCCTGTCCGCTTCATAACATCACCACCTTGAGTGTAAATTATTATCTAATAATTCAACAGTCCATCATTAATTATTCCACATATTGCATCAAGCTGGGAAGAAGGTCAATGGGACTGAGGCACAAAACTTTGGAATGGTGTGTACAAAATACAAAAATAAAAACACAACTATCCAGTAAATCTCTGTTTTGTTTTTTCCCATATGTCCACATAAGGGTCCATATGTCCTTTAAGTTATGTTTACACAGCAAGATAACTGCTTATTATATATAGCAACACTGTCCACATCATAAAACATGATCGCTGTCACCAAATCTGCGTTTATAAACTCGGATGTGTTAACAGCTCTGACCCGCTGACTGAATCACACAGACACCCTGAAGCGTAGCTGTCTTGCTTTCCTCATTGGCAATAGAGCACACTGCAGGCTACAGATACTAATGTGTTGCTTTTATCAGATATTTCATGTGCACCTGTTTGCTGGGTCCCACCGCTGCGTCTTGTTGCATTAGCTGAGTGGAGCTGGCCATGTCCTTGGGCTGTTAATGACAGGATAATGAGGTTGTTCTACTCTGCTCTCATCTGCCTCTTACACTGAAAGTGTTCAGGATGCATTACCTTCATAAACTAGACTGTCACAGTCAGCACTGATGTTTCCTTCTAATAGGTTGAAGGTTGTTTCATCTAAACAGCTGGATATCCTTCAACTCCATAAAGTGAGTCTAAAATATAGTAATTTGGTTAAAGCAGTCTGGTTTGAAATTCCAAGATCATTATATTTAGCCAATGCCAAAAATATTAGTAAAAAAAAATACAAAATAAATACAATTATCATTACTGTGTTTTTGATCAAACAAATGCAGGCTTGGTGATTTTTGAATGTTAATGTACATGTACAATGTAAACGCGTATATTTGAAGGTCTTATGAACCCTTTGAGGGTAACAAAGTACTGAATATATATTTAATAAATCTGATTATCAGCATCACATTTACCTAATTAGGCATTAAGTCAAATAAATAAATAAATATCCTTTGCTGCACAAGGTTTATTATTGTTGCATACTTTGATATTGTATGCTTTCATGTCCATCAAACACAAAAAAATGCATGTCAGTACAGTCAGCATGTGTTAATAATATCTAACATTAATTCAATCATTTTGCTTTTATGCAACACATTTTTCATTTGAGTTTCTTAAAATTGTGTGGGGAGAGGGAAAGCTCCTTTCTTTGTTTCATCATTTTGAAAGATCCTTAATCAACCTTAATCCTAATTGAATCTTGCTCATCAGATCAAGAACAAATACAAACTAGCAATGTACCAACATAGGCAAATTTGAAGTGTTTCTGTATTCTAAACAGCTGATTTCTGCTAGATCTTTGGGATCCACCGGGCTGTCAGTAACACTCCTTTGGGTTTCTCCTCTCTATTCTTGTTTAGTTCACAGACTTGAAGCCACAGGTCCTGATATGCAGCAAAGAACTGTCTAAGACTCATATTTCTTGACACAGTACAGAGCAGACAGGGGAACGTATGCAAACACACAAATGTTATCTCAGACACAAACACAACATTGCAAGGAATGGTTCACCAAAAGTAAAAATCCTGTCATATATTCACCCTTGTGCAATTTCTTAGCTCCAGACAAGTCACCTTTATTCAGTCCATTTATACGATACAAATTGTCAAAACAGCTTTAAAGTGTTAAAAAGGATGCAGACTAAATTTAATTATGCTGTAAAGCAACTTTAAAAAGAGGATAGTAAACAGTCAATTTTTCAGTTAAAATCAGTTCATTGTTGACTCAGTTATATTCAATCAATGATGAAAGCACCTAAAGAGCAATAGGTATACTGTAGATTGCATGATTTTCAGTAAATATCAACTTCTTGTGAATAGTGTCAACCTAAAGATGAGTAACTAAGACAAAATTTTAATTTCAGGGTGGATTATTCCTTTAAATTGTGTTTTTATTTTTTTTATTTTTTTGTTAAGACAAAAATGGAAGAAAAAGGGGAGAGATCTCTGCTTGAAATACAATGTTTCCAGACGAAAGCTTAGCATGCAACTGTGCTGATGATCCATTTCCACACAACTTTTAAACACACATGTGTCCAAAACATGAAAAATACTGCCTTTACTAAAAGTATATTCAAGTAGCAAAGGGATGCCTAAATCTGTTGGCTTGAAAAGGGTTCTGGTTCCTTAGAGAAACTTTCCCATCTCGTTTCATTTTCATTTCAATGCAAATATTTTAGGGGAAATAGTTTTGGGAACACAAAGTTTTATGAGAAAACGCAACATTTCTAGGTGGAACATAAAAGTTCAGAAAGCATTAAAATATATAAATCTCCTTTTTTTGTTGTTTTTTCCCCCTCTGTTTAAGGGCTTTGTAATGGCCTGTTTAAAATCTGAAACCAATTTAAAGGTATTATTAAAAAGTAATTGACTGAATGGACACAGCCTTGGACTGATTTTAACAATTGCGGAAGCAGGTGGAGTATAGAGACCAAATAATGTAATGCCTTTAAAGCTTTGTTGTAAAAATGTTGAGTGCATGGATAAGCAAGTGACACTAAGGTCTGAAATTAAATATTTATTGTGCGAAAGGCCCATCGACAGATGAAAAGCAAATAAAAACGTAGATATAACTTGTTCACAAAATAAACACCTTTACCCTCGGTCTTCCAAAACATGCCTACAACATTATGATGTCAATATGAAATAAACCTGCCTTAAAATGCAATCCAGAATTACATGAATAATGTATGCGCTCTGTAAAAGCGAAGCCAGGCACATAAAACAACATGAACATGCCGTATCTCTGAGGGGCGGATCAACCTGCACATCGATGGGCACTGCCGTCACACTTTCCCTTATCATGCACTCCACCACTACTTTTTAACCAACTGCCATTTCCGATATTTGACACCAAGTAATGCTGAGGATCAACAAGATCAGTGAAGCAACTGTGTGTTGGATAGTTACTCATGATAGAGTCTAGTTAGACATGGCAAATTACGCAGAGGTCAGCGTGAGTAGGTGGCTGCCGTGAAAAATAGCGCCGTCAAATCGTACAATTCTCAAGCGAGTCCTGTGATGTGTGCCTAGGTCAACATATTTTGTTTAACCTGGAACAACATTTTAACCCAAAAATGTAGTCTTAACCAAATCTCTACACCAAAATCTAACATTAATAATGAGTAATGCATAAAATCAGAGGAATTTATAGGGGAATCACACTTATAGCAAGCTGAAACTTCACAAAAACTATAAACTGGTTTGATGTATAGTTCAAATGTATTAAATCTATTAGTTCTTATTGGCGTCATTAGGAGAAGACACCTCAAAACGCATATATGCATGAGCCGAGCCCAGAGGCTTAAACTACATGCTTAAACCTCACTCGTACAAATTCATAAGATTTTTGCTAAATCATACATACTTTACGAGTTGCCAATTCGTATGAATTTGAGTGACCTACACCTAGCCCAACCCCTAAACCTACCCGTCATTGGGGTTTAGACAAATCGTACAAAATTTGTACAAATTAGCATGATTTTTCCACCTCTTATGAATACGTACGAATTGGTTTTCATACCTTTTTTCCAGTAACTTCACTCTTATGCTGCTGTGGTGTTTATTTTGCAACTATTGAAAAGCATCTGCTTTGCCTGCTTCACACAAACCCAGTGATCCTTATCACAGTTTTACAATATCACTTCACACTGCATGTAACACATTTTAACAGTACTTTTGGAGAAAGTAAATATCCCAAAGGCGATGGGCGAGAGACATCCCCTCTTCTACTTTAGTTTATTACGGTCCCGCAGAGAATGCAACAAGAAGTTTATAGCGAGAAGGTAAGAGGAGCCTGGCTGATGCCTCCAACGGGGAATACAATATTCATCCCCTGGTAATCTCCCAGGATGCCTGCTTAAAAAGACAAGGTACTGTGTGCATATAAAGCTCACTCAAACTTTCAGCCGCCTGTTTGTGCAACTTAATCCAATTAGAGGCGAGCTAATTCACTAAATGTGCTTAATTGGCCAAGCGACTTAAAGGGTGCTTGGCAGGCTCTAGTTAACACACGTAATTGTCAGGCTTTGGGTTTCTGCTTAGCTTTTTCCTATTTAGTTTTCTTTATATGCCTTTCCATCTTGATAGGCACGTAAAAAAATCTCCTTAAGTCAATGTCTATATTAAATTTGGGCTTTTATTGAAAATAAATCTCCCTCTCAGATGGTGCGCACAGAAGTGGCCGTCTATTGCTATTCTCTTGCAGTATAACTCATGCTTAGTGGTTTATTGTAAATCTTTAGATATTATTGAGGAGGAACAAGCTTTGCATTGATCTGAGCATTAGGGATTTCTATGGATCACTGAATAAGACTGGAAATAAATGGGATGGCGGGAATATGAGGGTGTGAAGTCAAGGTAATAACAAGGAGAAGTAGCAAAATACTACATTGTAGAGTTGCCAGAGTTCAACAAATCATTTTTAAGATCGATATAAGTAGCATTTGATCATTATTTAATATCATATACTAAAAATATCAAAACACAAAAGAAGATAGTTTGAAGAATGTTAGTAACCGAACAGTAGCCATTGAGTTTTTTGTCCACATTACAGTATGTCAATACAAAGATAAACTGTTTGGGAACTAACAATCAAAAATCAAAATATCTGTATGTGTATTCCACAGGGAAACTGAAAAATAATTTTGGTAAAGATTTGGTTCCCCACAGAGTTCCATTATACAGACACAAGATACGATGGGATTTTAAGTCAATGGGAACCAAAACTCTTTGGTTACCAACATTCTTCAAAACATCTTTCTGCAATAGATATTATTAAACCTTGTTAGAAGCCACAGACCTAAAACCCACACACATACAGTATACCCCCGCACCACCTTATGATTAAAACTTATGCCAGATTGATATACTGGCTTACCTATAGAAAAACAGCAGTGAAGTCAGTCAACCGTTTTATGTGCAGTGATATTTGAATTCAATTAAGATGGACACATATTCATGACCATACAAAACACTCCCACGCACATATGTGCACACACACACAAAATCAAAGAGATTGATAGTGGCAAAAGTAATGACTGTGGTTGGCATAGTATTGCCTTAAAGAAAAAGTTCAGACTTTATTCAATTAATTTAACTATTTTCCAGCATTTTAGAAATCATACTTCTAGGAACTCTTCTTTCCTTGTATGAAAGAAAAACATATACTAGTGAATAAATGCACTTGTATTTTGTACTGTAGAATGGTTGAAAAGGTTACTGAATGTCAAAAAATAAATAAAAAATTCAATTGCAACAAATGTCACATCCTTCTATATTTAAAAAAATGCAGATTTTATCAGAGTTTTATCATTATTTCAGCATAAAAACTGCATCTTACAGGTGCTAAATGTGCTGAATTTGTTCTGTGCTGTATTTAAAATAAGCCAAGGGTGATATATTTATTTATTATTATTATTATTATTATTATTATTTATTTATTTAATTAATTTTTTTTTTTTTATGCAGACATGCCTCTTTTATGTTTGAATCTGACTCACTATAGATTGCAGTGTATCCATGATACCCAGTTCTTGATGTAGTTAACATTGTGTTGTTACTACACATAGAATAAATTATTATTAAGAAATGCTGGTAACACTTTCTATGAAGCCTGTATTTATAGTACATTATAAGGGTATTTTAAGGCATTATAATGAATGTATTATGCATTACAAAAAACCTTAAAAATGCTCTATAATATGTTATAACATCTCATGAATAATCATAAAAACAATTTAAATACATTATATTATTTACGTATTGTGATTATAAGTTTTAAGAGTGTGATTTTTTATATCACCCAGTGAACACCATATTAAATCTACTTCATTCATAATGGACTATATCACATCTTGAGATTGTTTATTTAAGATCTTTACAGTACAACATCTAGTGAGTGGTTAGGTGCTGAGTGTTATTTGAGTGTTTCCTGTGAGGCTAATATTGAGGCTAATGAGAGCTAGCTAATATTTCAACTAATTAAAGTGCAATGTTTATTATATAAGCCTAAGAGTATATTAGTATTAGGATACCTAGGTAGGGTAGGTAGAATGTTCACATACTTCCAAAAGTATCCTATACTTAGTACGTCTGTTGAGGAACCATCAAAATAAAGTGTTAGCAGAAACAGCAGCAGACACACAACTAATACTGTAATGAAGGCTAGTTGTAGAAGCAGAGTTACTTATCAACAGCTGTCTAAAGGGTACCATCAACTGATATTATAAATAAATAAAAATAAATCAATCAATGTCATTGGCTGTTTGTTACCCTTTCAGTCGAATCACTTCAACGTTACATGTGGGATCTCGCATGAGAGACCGTTCGTCTTCGAGTCTTTGAAAAAAGGCCAATGAATATTGGCGTGCAATAATCACA
>JAUMHQ010000063.1:15990054-16020404 GCA_032361165.1 Enteromius paludinosus
TGTGCATACTAATTAGATATTGTTAGCAGTGCAATAGCTCCGTTGTGACATATTCATGGCTGATTCGAGTGAAGTGAGAGACCATTTAAAAAATAAATAAAAAAATAAAAAAATACCATGCTGATCAAAATTTACTCTTTCTGTGTCACTATAAACAGCCAGCCAGAAGATTCCAAGAGCACTGACATCAACATATCTAACTTCATGACTGGAGACACCTGACAGAAACATCCAACTAGGGGAATCATGTATGCATCCCATGCAGGCAGCGTATTTTAAGCAATAAAGAAATAGTTCTCCTAAAAATGCTAATTCTGTCTTTATTTACCTCATGCTGTTCCTACTCAGTATTATTTTCTTCTCTAAAACACGAGAGATCTTAGGCTGAATCTCCTTAGGCAGCTATTCTACACTGAAATGGATAGTGATTTGAAATGCCAGGATCAGGACATTTAGCCGGAGATCTCTTTTTCTGTTTCATGAAGGAAAGAAAATAACACCATGTTTGAGTGGCATGTAAGTTTTATTTTGTGGTGAGTTATTTCCGCTACTGGTAAACAAAAGAGCATGATAAATCACACTTTAGCAGTTGTATTTTTTATGTTTGCTGAAAAAAGGTGAAAGTAGTGAAAGAGATTAGCAGGGGGTAAGCAGTTTTAAGTTTTTGTCACGTTGATTTCATATCACATTTTATTGCTTGGTCAGTAAACGTGGATCATACTAGTAAACACACTGTACAGTGATCTCGCTGTATCATAGGCTGTCTTAGGTCGCAAGATCATGAAAACAGTTATCTTTGAACCTCTCTCAATGCACAACACAGGACCACAGATTAGGAGCCATGATCACACGTCTATTAAAATAAATTATACATGGCCCGCCAAGCTTAATTAATAAAATGTGCAGTTTCACAATGTCACCACAAGCACTAAATTTTAGACCAGATGTAGCAGTAAAAAGTGAGTAATAACAATTTGATAACTCATATTCGTTCTCATTTCTTTCGCGCACGAAAATTCCTGAACGTGCCAAAAGCGGAAGAGCTTGACTCATTTGAACCACGCAAGCAATACAGCAATACTGTGATTTTGCTGTTGTCACTCTAACCCAGTATTGAAAACAAAAGTAATAAATCAGGATAACGTTTATTTTAAATCCAATAAATATAAATTAATAATGGTCATTTTCATTTTAGGCAAAATGTTCCTTTTAGGGCAAACTCTTTTCATATTATCTGTTCTATTAAACCTGTTCTGTCATTTTGTTGGCACTACAGTCGTGTTTTGCATTGCTATAAGTAAACTAAACATTGGAAATTACAAGCTCCTCTTTGTGAGTGTGTGTATGTCAGCAGCAGGAGGCTCATCCTGGGCTCAGTCCAGAACTGTCCTACATTGCCAGCCAGGATACCACTTGTAAAAAGATCCCTCTCCTCTCACTGTCCACAGCAGGGACTCTCAGCCAGGAGTGAGATGGAAGGCAGACATCTTCTGGATTTGGGAAAGAGAGAGGTTGAAAAAACCCACAAAAAGAAAAAGATAAAGAAAGTTAAGAAGAGAGATGCAGAAGATTTTCAACTTTTGCTCACCCTTGCCAGTGTCTTTCATAGCGCCTGTGGTTTGGTCTGTTATTACTGTGCAGTCTCTCCTGTGTATGCTCATAAGTCAAGCATTATTACAGACAGATGATAGGAGAATCACCCAGTGGAAAAAGTTATTGGATCGACAAATGAGTGGAGAAGGATAAGAGGAGCTGTGAATACATTATTACTGGAACAAAACTTTTTTGGTGCTAGAAAGAAATGTCCACAATGTGTTTCTCTAGCTCAAGATCTAGAGGGATCTCATTAATAGGTTTTTTAATCATTTTTTTAAGTTTTAGTGTACAAACGCTAAGCTTTTTGCTTCACAAGATGTTCATTGATGCACTGGAGTTGTGATGTGTATTACTGTGATGATTTTGTCAGCTCTTTGGACACCCATTCACTGTAGAGGATCCATTGGTGTGCATTTGATGTACTGCTACATTTCTCCAAATCAATAAAGAAACAATCATCATCAACATCTTGGATGGTCTTAGGGTAAGTAAATGTCGAGTACATTTTCAGCAAATTTTCATTTTTAGGTGAACTACTTTTTGTATTATTTATATATATATATATATATATATATAAGTGTGTTTGTGTGTGTGTGTGTGTGTGTTATTATTATTTTTTTCTTTTTTCAACAAGAAAGTGACTTTTTAATGTTTAATGCCAGACAAAATCAAGATAGAACTAATCAAAGTGATGTTTTCTCTCTTGATATGGCAAATCCTTGGGAGCCTGGAGACATAGAGGAGATCTAGGAGACAATGAATAGAGGTAAGCTCGCTGGTAAGTATTTGCTAGAATCCACAGAGAGAGTTCTAGGAGTCCACTTCTCAGAACCGAGCTCGGACAAAGACTGTGAAGTGGTGTGTGGTTATATGTGGTGTGCTGATGAGGTGATTAGTGGCATCAGGTGGTAGTGGCAGGTGCTCAGTATTCTGGTGATTGTGATCTTAGTGAGGGAGTGACGGAGGAGCCTGGCGTGGATGTAACAATATGTTAAATAAATGTGATGGCACATCAAATCATTAGTTTATTTAATTAGATTATATTAAATAACTCAACGTTAATGAACCTCAACATATGCTTTTGCATGTTTTAGTGTCTAAATAAATAAAACATACAATAGTGTGCTAGACTCACTTTACATAATGTTGTAGTACCCAATTAGATTAACTAATTAAATATGATGTCATATAACATTATAATTAAGAACTCAGTATTCAATGAGATACTATGTAAAACTGTACATGTCTAAACAACTGTTAAAAATACTGCTGTACTATTGTAAAAATACATACTATACTGTACTTGACTTATACTTTAGAATCGCAGAGCTATAATTACTAACTAATGAGATCTGGTTGTCATAGGGAGTATATGGGAAGTTTTCTCATTTGACTCTTTTACTCTACCTTCTTTTAGGTCAAATAACTCTCACAGATTGGCGGTGACTCATTTAAGGATTAAGGTGCCATCCGTCTGTCATTCGGCCGGTGGTGGAAGGCACTAGAGAACCCCAGGGATCTGGTGCCTTGTCACTGTGTGCAGCATCAGCATATGCAAGGATGGGAGGAATCAATACAATTTGTCCCCTCGAATAAGACTCAATCAGCTATTGTTCAATCACCAGGCCCAAAAGAGGCTGTTCTGGAGAGACACTGTCTGTCATTCTAGAATAAAATGCAGCCATTACCAAATGAGCTCACAAAACACCTTTACGGACCTTATCCACTGCAGTATATGGAACATTTGAAAGCATGTGCAGCCTTTTAGTTTTGATAGTTCTAATACTACAAGAACAAAATGACTCAGAGATGTAGCAGTTCATATTTGCTTTAAAGCATGTTTTGTCAAATTTAATAGCTCTGAACTCATCACAGTCCACATGCATGACCTATTACAGTAAATGTGACTTGATATATTCCAAGCCTTCTGAAGGATCGCCTAAAGATGATTCACACTGGTTGGACACTTCTTATGGACATCACAGTCCAGTTCCTCCCATAGTAGCTCAACTTTGACATGTACTGTAAATATTGCCATTACGATGTAATCAAAATTTCAGAAATATTATTGCTGGTCTTTAGTTATAATGTCAAGTTACTTTAAAGGTCCCATTTTGTAAATATTTTTGGAGTTTTATTTTAGGTGTTTGTGTCCTTAAGAATGTATATTTGCAGTATATATGGAAAATCCTGCCTAAAGTATTTGCAATAAAAAGCTTGTTGAATTCTACAAATAAAAATAAAAATAAAAAAAAGCTTTGCAATTAACAGTGCTTGCATTTTAATGCATTGTATTTCATGGCTTGCATTTTTATGCGCTGAATTTTAACAGTTGTGTATTTACGTAGTGAATATTTCAAACTGAAACATTTCACAAACATTTTCATGGTTAAATATAAGTAATCAATATTCACCTCACAAAGTTCATTTTCCAAATATTCAGTTTGTTAAATTCCAGCAATAATATTCGTCAGGCAATGTCAGGTTATTTTTATTTCACTTTACAAATTCACTTCTGAAAATTCAGTGGTTCAAATTCGACAGAGCGCACATCTGGGAACTGCCGGAAAAGCAGTAGATTACCGATCCACGAAGCCATCTGCTGTTAGACGTGGTGCTCGCGGCTTTGAGTGTGAACGTCTTCATCAACAGGCCTTTACAAACAACATGTGCAAACACACCAAGTGATTGTTGTAAGATATTATTTTAATGTGTAACAGTAAATTGTATCCCCGCGGCTCATAAAGTGAGTGCTTTCTACTGGGTGCTTAATAAATTCCTTCCTGCTCTGGAGTCTGGACCAGTGGATTGCACAAACCTCAGCAGGGGCAGGGGAAAAGTGATGTTGCTAGGGCACCATCCGGTCCAGGGGTGGGTCCCCCTAGGTGGAAATCATGGACCAGGGGCACCTAGACCGCACCAAAAGGGCACTTTAGCTTTGTGAAAGGGGCTCAAGCCACAACGCCACTCTTACAGTGAAATAATGCTTAAAAATAAAATTTTCATATTTAATATCACTAACTCTAAATAAATCAAAGTTTTGTACAGTGGCCAAGAGCGCTCAATGACCTGGAACTTCAGAAAACACATGTAAATAGCAAAAAAACATGTAAATGAAGAAAACATGTTCATCAGTTTGATAGCAGGTGCTTAAAGCCTCCTATGTGCACGCCTCCCATGCGTCGACTGATGTACTCGCCATTCCGCCCAAGGATCTGCCCTGTAGGACCGCCATCCGAGGCTCGCACCGTCCGAAGTCTGAGCACATGATCCAGTTCCCCCTGCGGATCCCCCTCTGCAAATACGGCCAGGAGTGCCATCCCCTAACCCCACTCTCGACTTGCGGCCAGAAGAGGCGGCCAGAATCCCTACAGCTTCCAGTTTGCCCGTAACCAGCCATGTTCTGGATCTATGGCAGAGAGAGCCAGTCCAGTTCCCCGGCCCACTCTCGGGCAGGTGTTCCAACGCTTTAGCCTGGTAGACTTGAAGCGAGAGGATGAGACCAATCATCCAGCCACGAAGGGTTGGCCGAAGACACACGAGGCACCTAGCCAACAGTTCCGCCTCACCATCTGACTCCCCCTCTAACGCTGCAGAAGACACCTCATCCTCTAAGGGCGTTCCGAAGGACACACTCAGCCTGGTTACAGGACTACGCAGTGCATCAGAAGTCCATGGGGCTGTTACACCGTACGGAACATTCTGAACGGACACCTGGAAGTCCCCCAGACGCCTCTGCGCAGCAGTTGAAAAACTATAACGGTTTGGCCGCGGGAAGGACGCGAGGGGAGCCGTCTCGCGAAATAGAGAGCCGGGACCTAAAAGTAGCCATAGTCATCCGCTCGCAATGAGTGTAATTGACCATCCACAAACGCTGTCTCAGTGTTCTCGCGACCCAGGCACGTGAGACAACCAACGTAGTGACCGTCCAAATAGGTGAGGAAACTTCTGCACCCAGAAGTGCAGGGTCGGATCGACATTCCGTAGAACGTTTTCACCAACCTTGGAAAAATTAGCTTTTTCCCTGTTGCCCAGAGAAGACCTATCGCGGCAGCTACATGCACTCAGAGTTCTTTGCTCACTGTTTGTGAAATGTTTCCGTTTTAAATATTCACGACATAAATATACAACTATGTTAAAATGCAGCTCATAAAAATGCAAGCCATGAAAATACAATGCATTACAGTAAAATGCAAGCACTGTTAATTTCAATGTTTTTTTTTTTCGATTTGTGGAATTCAACAAGCTTTTTATTTCAAATACTTTGGCAGGATTTTTGTTCCATAAGTATATAATGTATAAACACAGACTTATATTGTGACCTATATGATAGAAATACAGATGGTATTAAACCCCACCCTAAGCCATTTTGGCAAATACAGGAAATACATCATATGAGTAGTCACACGTGGTCAAATGCGAAAAAAACTTTTTTTTTTGTGTTTAATTTCTAGCAACCACAACTGCCTTTTTTTTTACTGTAAATCAGACTGTATATAGAACATAAGCAGTCCTCCTCTCGACCTCCACTGTCAATCTGTGGACACCGAGCAAAGGGCTGTCATGTTCTCACTCATCCATCACTTTGCTTGTTAAGCACTATTAATTGGCCACTCATGAACTGTTAGGCATTGTTTATTAATTAACATCCCATTCTCATTACACCCTATCAACGGTTACAAGACAAACAGTGTACAATTAATAGGGGTAAATTCCCTCAGTGAGACACACTGCAGAGTCTTTTATGACAGTTCATTTTGTGTACAGGGTTGCAGTTTCGAACCTGGATAAAAAATTATGTCTTAAAAATACAGCACGGGTTGAATTTTGAAAACGTAAACAATAATGGTAATTAGATTGATGGTTTTCTTGAAATCCTCAGCTGATGCCAATTCCAAATACCTTGAATTGAGACATGTAATCTCATTGCATTAATCAATATAAATTGCATGAATTAGATCTGTAATAGATTATCTGTCGTGGTGATTTATTGAAAGTGATGAACTCTGCATGTGGTTCTTTGACTTTTAGACTGAGCCGTTTGATCCTGTGGTTTCAGTTGTCCCAGTACATATGCCTGTATCATGTCTGTAGTCTTTTTCTAGATTTCTGGAGAGAGTGTGAATAGGTCAGTCTATTGGATCTGACATGAGAGGCAGGCTATTGCCAAAGTGACAAATGATACTCTTAGAAAGTCAGGCTTCAGTGCGAAAGAGATTTGAGAAATGGGTTTTACAGAAGTAGAACTGAAAAAAAGTAATTAAATGAAATGTTCAGTTCTACAGAATAGAATCTACTGGTAAATATAACTAAACAAAAATTAAGCAAAATGTGTGTGCTCGTGGTATTTCTGAAATTTTAACCACTTATGTAAGTAATTCTTATGTAAGTATGTATGTTTAGATGTTTGTAATAGAAAGTGAAGACAGAAGTGCATTTTAGGTTCATCTGGTCACGCAAAACACATGGTTGTCAGACATTTTCTGCAAGAAAAGCAACAGAAACAGCTCATTAATTTATCATGCTGGGTATCTCACTGCACTCTTGGCAAACAATGTCTAGGTTAAAAACAACAAAGAGCAACATTAAAAACACCTAGTGCCTGCACTGAATACCCTTGGTCAACTCTGCAATATTCGCCTACAGCTTCAGATGTTGCATAATATAATCATTTGTGCATTGTGAGCAGGTAGAAAAGTCTGTGACACTGTAATGTTTTTATTTGTTGTACTAAATGCTGTTACAGACAGTGCGTCCAAGATTCAATAAAAATATGATCAACTGAACAATTTGGTTTTAGTTAGCACTTTTAATTACAGGGCTCTGCAATTATTTAATATAACTTTAAATACTTGGTACGAACACTGTAATGCAAAAGATATGGAACCATCTGAACGGAAGATAAGCATTGAGACAAAAAAAGTTTTCATTTTGAGATTATGGGTACTTAAGTTAGGAAAACATTAGTGCTTCAGCATGTCCAGAGTGGTGACTTCTGTGGACCTTGGAAAGGTCTCTGTTCTTGTTTATACTCTTTTTATACTCTTTGTCCTTTGTTCATGTCTGTGAACGGTTCATCTTTCAAGCCTGTCACTTTCAAGAATCAGATCTGACTTTGTAACTATTGAGCTGTAAATTGACCAGACATAAATTCCCTGTGGATAAAGTTTGCAGATCCATTATTTCACTTCTTAACCGTAGCACCCTTTGAAAACTTCCACTGCTGACCAATAAAAAAAAGCAGATGTCTTTTATACAGTCAGTGCCACTCAACTGCCTGAAATTCCTTACAGTACCAAAAGAGGTATTATGTGTGTAAAATTTCATAGGCACGAAAAAAACTTTTTTTGCCCTAGTGAATGGCCTTGACTAATAGGACAAACAAGTCATTATAGTATTTCACTGGCCTTTTTTCGTATTCTCCTCAGGGAATCTGCAGCCACTGAACCAGAGGCAGTTAAATTTTACCCGGTTGTTTGTAAAGGCTTTATTTATTGCCTGTGTGAATGGGAGCGCTTGAATTTTTATTCCCTCTTTATTTTGCATTTCAAAAGTCATTTAAGAGCCCTTTGAATGGGTGCATATGAGATGTGGACAGAATCGAAATTACTGAGTGATTCCCAATAATAACAGTTACAATTAGAATTGTTCTATTGGTGAATAATAAAATAAATAGTATTGTTTTATTTTACTGTTATATGGCCACATAAAGCAAACTTGATCTCAGAATTCTCTGACAGCAGCAGTGTTACTCAAAGCCGGCAAACCAGACAATTGTTCAGGGTACGCAATCGCATTTGGTCTTAGGCACAAGGTGGCCTAATTTCAATTCACAGTTTCATGTAAAAAAACAAAAAAACAGGAAAGGTTATACTTGACCAAAAAAAAAAGCAATTTATTTTATTTATTTATTTTTTAATCTATGAGACATTGTGCTTAAAGGCAATGATGCTTAATGACTTTGAAGAATGCAGCCTGCTGACATATCTGAGTACAAAACCTCCGGGAACATTCGTCATTGAATGTTTGCATACCATCATAAAACTCTAAATTCTCTAATTACATGCTAATTGTCTATGTATTTCTTACATGGGGGTCATTGGCTTTTCCACACCGAAATTTAATTTGGTATTTCGATAATTGATAGCTCAAACTAAACAGCTGTTGAAATGCAAAACACTGTTTTATGCATAGTGCGCAAAAGATATGTCTGAATAAATTATATCTGTAATGAGAAAGTGTAGAAGTAGTAGCTTTTAATTAACTGAGCTAGTTGTTTTTTTCCTATAGCAAATGCTGGGTTTTTGATTAAAAGAAGACAGAATTCAGTACAATGTCAATCAATAGCTTTTGTGGAATAATAGTGATTATTAGTGAATAGTGAATATTTCGACATGTTTTCTTATAAAAAGCTTAAATGAATGTTACAAGAAATCAATTAAAATGAAATATAATAGGGTGAACTATTGTTAATGTCAATGTAAAGCATATAATTTTTAGAAAGCACTTGCATTGTTGCATTTTTTCATGATTACAGTACATGACATGTGATCCTGTCAAAGCATCGACTGCTGTTTTTATTTCATTTGAGATGGCTTATTAAAGATCACGTCTCTGTATATATCCTTTATTTTAAGTTTTGTTTTAGCTCCTATTTGAGATGATCAGCATTGCCAGAGATCTTGCTTCCCCCAGCGAACTGTTCCACATTCTTTGGCTCTTTAAGGACTTCTGGTCATAATGGAGGCTTAGCTATATCTTCAGGAAATTGCTATGATCACCTATTGATGAATTTGTAGCTTTGAAGTAAAACTTATAAATATCAACCTCTTTAGCCCTGTCTTTTGTGCCCTGGATTACAGACCTCATAAATTTAATAAGGACTTCATCCATGAGCTTTGGTCACCTCTGGTATCTCACTCTGACAGGCTGAATTTTCGAAGACATGAATATTCACATTTGCTGTCCATCTAAATCCTTGGTTCAAGATTTTTTATAAATCTTTTGGACTCATTTAACCTTAAAATAAGTGTCATGTCCCAAAACCAGAAATGACGAAGTTGGGAATCTGTTGGGAAGTTGGGAAACTGTTATTAGCTGTTTTTCTGTTCTTCTGCAATCTGTTTATGTTTGAATGCATACTGCGAAGTAGCCAGCCTTTACTCCTCTAGCAGTTCTCTGATGCCTACAAAGCCATCCATCTGTCCCATGTCACAAAAGCCCTTGTGGCTTGGACACTGAGCAGTTGGTGAGTCTCTTTAAACCTACCAGTACCAATACTCTGGACTCTGTTGCTCCTCTTAAGCCAAAGAGATCTAAGGCTCTAGCCTGGCTCTGTGAGTCCACCCACACTTTTTGGCATGAGTATAGATCCATATTTCTTGTGAAATTCTCAAAGACTGTCAAAGGCAATATTACAGCTCTATAAAGAACAAATCAATTTTTAGTTAATTTACAGTAACCCCTAAAGCTATAACAGTTACATTGCTGTAGTTTAGACATCTTGAGCTGAAACGCCTGTATCTAAGCTAACCTTTAAAAATAGGTGCATTTCTCTAACATATTGTCTCTCCCTTGACTGTGGATCTTGTGCCATCTTAGTCTCGCTAGATGCAGTTTTTGACATGATTGACCGTGACATTCTTTTAAAGGGCCTTGAGTGTTTGATTGGCATCCAAGATCTTGTTCTAAAGTGCCTCTTGCCATAAGTAAAATATGTTTTCTTTTAATAAAGTCATCAACCAGTTAGACTGGATAGCTGGCCCCTGTTAAATTTCTGAGATAACACCGAATGTTGGACACAAATGTCTTTCAACATAATAGAAATAAAAAACCTTGCATGTTGTTGTCAATAACCAACTAGGTCTCTTATCTACCAATCCGCATTAGTTTTTGATTCATGTTTCGTCTGTATTATAAGGATTTTGAGGTATATGTGTCTTTTACACAATGTTTACATATTATTTAATATTAGTGATACCTTTTAAAATGTTTTTGTACCATTTATTTTTGATTGTGCTTAATGCATTTTTAATCTTTTAGAATTATATACTTTGTCACATTCATTGTTTCTGCAATTCAGTGAAATTATACTTGTTAGAAATAGCAATATGTATCCATCACTTTGGTTAAACTTATCTTGTTTCTAAATGCACTTTATAAATAAACATGACTTGACTTGAGAGCATACAGAACAGACATAATCTTTGATAGAGTAGCTGTCTCAGTGTTACAAATATCTATGCAGAAAACATATTCTTTTTAAGACTTGACCAGGGTGTGCATCTCAGATATACAGCTGTAGAAGGAATAATGACCTAATAATGTAAATTCTGTCTTTACTTCCACACACTCATACTTATGCTGTTTCAAACCCTCATGACTTCCTTTACTCAATGGCAAAATTTGTGTCGTTGTTATTCTGGAGCTTGACAGCTCAATTCTTTATTCACTTGCATTATATCTAAACAAATGCCCAGGATATTCTTCAAAACTTTGCTCCATGAAAGAAAGGAATACACTTTTAGAATAACAGTGTATCTGGTCTATTTATAAATAAATAATGTCAGAATTCTCATTTCGGGTGAACTATTCACTTAATAGAAGTGATAATAATGACCGATTCTGGGGATCATGAGGGTCTAAACCTGTCATTTAGATAAGGTATCATGTGGAGAGCAGCATACTGAGGATTTGAGATCCTTGGTGTTAATTAGAGGCAGCAGAAACAGGGCTGTCTGCGAGCCCTCAGCACGCCCCCAGTGACAGGTGAGCCTCTGTTCACCAGGAGGGTGGAGAGATAGGTCTCACCCACTGAATTATTCCACCCTCCTAAATTAAAACGCAAGGTTATGATTATGAGGTTATGAGTTTGACGAACTAAAATCTGAGAGTATTCTAAAGTAGGTTCATTAATATATAATTTGTCTGCTCATTTTCAAGGATTTGGTTTATTTATAGTCTTAAACTGCTGACCCTTTCAGAACACACCGCATAGGGAGAGAACACTGTATAAAAGGGAAACTGACTCAAAGGTTTCTACAAATCTCACTATAGGAGATATATAGGAGATGGATTTATAAATCAAATAATGTATTTAACAGACAATAGCACGAATAGATCTATTTGGTTTGTACAGTAGGTTAGGTAGGTAGGTAAATCCAGAAAATAATGCACATTTTTGAGCTGTGGTTTCACTCTGGAATTTCTATGCACAAAAACATAAGTAAAAGGAGAGCACAATGTGCTGTATTTATATGAATATGTCTTTAATAGTGTTTGATTAAAATAATTTTCTTTAAAACTGTCGAAAGGTTATTTAGAAATAATGCATTAAATGAATTAAGTGACTAAAAGACCTTTACACTGTTACAAAAAATAAATAAATAAATAAAAATAAATAAAAAAAATTTTAATTCATATAAATAAATAGTTTCAAGGTTTCCAGAGAAATATTACGCAGAACAACTGTTTTCAACAATGATCATGTGACACTTGAAAATGTACAGTAGCTTTGCCATCAGGAATAATTTATATTTTATCATACATTGACATATAGAAAATCTTTATTTTGGTTGCTATCCAGGTTTTTTTCTTTTTTTTTTTTACTTTAACAAAATTCTAAATAACAACTACCAGTAAAACTTTATTTCGATAGTACACTTTAGACATTCTACTAACCGTAAGTAACTTTGCAACTAAAGTACATGTCAACCAGCAGTCATTGGAGTATTAGTAGGCTGTCTGCTTAATATCTTCTAACACTGTACTTTGATGAGTCCACAACATACTGTCTTGCAAATATATATATATATATATATATATATATATATATATATATATCTCAACTTCAATTCTACTAACCCTAAACCTACCCTACTGAGAGTAAGTAGACATGCAGTTGGAAATTAATGAGTATAAGTTGACATGTAGTTGAAATGTAGTTACTTATGATTAGTAGAATTATCTAAATTGGACCACGTAGAATGCTTTGAGAATAATTATTTTCATATGGCTGTACAGTATATGATGTACAACAATAGCATTCAGTAGCACATCAGTCAATGCCTCGGTAAAGCATTTTGACTATTTCATGTGAATATTGCATGTGCCCTTCACAGCCTGTTTCAGTGTTCTAACATGCTGATGGCAATGTCCTTCTTCCCATCCACATGATGGATAACATAACGGAAATACACTGAAGAGAAAGGTTGTTTATTTTGTGAAACCCTAGCAAATCTTCCAGAAAGGCATGTAGAGTTGGACTGATGGGCAGCCTGCTCAAGGCAAAATGGGCAAAAGTGAAATGGCAACAATTTACTTCCTTTTCCAATTTTACAGGCGATGTCATTTATGCCTTTTTCTCTTTATTTTTGGACTTTGGTTGTCAGCATTCAGTCTATGTAATGTATAAAAGGCAAGTATGTGTGAACTAGTAACCTACGAGCAAATGCAGTGCGCAAATAACCTCAACTAACGGCCAAATAATAAACAGTAAGTTAGTATTGACTCAATATCAGTGATTCTCATATTGAGTACTACTGAGTATGTTAAAATTTATGTTCAAATGTTGCCAGTTTTTTTACTATTGCTGCTACACAAAAAAAAAAAAAAACTATAGCGGAATTACTTTTGGATGTTTGTTGTTGCGTCACAAACTAATCATAACCAAGCAGAATAAATACATTACAAACAAGTCGTGTCCCATTCCAAGTCTTTTGAAGTCACACAAAGTCTTTATGTGAAGAAGAGAGTGAAACACAAGGTTTTAATCACTAAAAATGATCCCACTCCATTCACGAGTTGTCATCTCATTCAGGAAACACTGACGTCTGGTAGCATGATGCAATGGATCACGAGATACACAAGAGCCAATAGTATTTCACAACAGCAAGACACAATCGATCACAAGCAAGCAAGAGCCAATGACAGCCAACGATGACATAAGGATGTAAGGAAGTGCATTTTTCTGAAATCGCTCACAGACAGGAAGTACACGGAAGACGGAGACAGCAGTCTCAGCCGAGATTCCTCTCACAAATCAATCAGTTTGAATCACAAGATTTGGAATATATCTTTCAAATAAATGATGATGGTGGTTGTATCTGCCTGCTATATCTTGTGTTTTATTCACAGATGGTAGGTTTAGGAGCAGGGTTTGGGTTACGTGCTCATAAATGTGTAAATAGTATAATTTAAAATAACTGTTTTGATTGTTTACATTGAAAAAAAATCACACCCCTGCATATATGCAATAATGCTAATGTCTTTACCCAATATATCTTTTAACTATGACTATAAGAAAATATATATATTGCGCTGGCATATTGACGCTAAGGGTTTCCTATTCATAACAACAGTGGACCCCTCACGCCGGAATACAACGCACTAGGGGTCCTGACCAAGCTGGAGTGAGACTGTGTTGAATGGAGAGTGTATGATATATGTTGATATCTTTGCAACATTCAGTGTTTTAAGAATCTCTTCTAGTTTGTATACCAACTTTTAATCAAGTGCATATGCAAATTACCATGATTAGAAACAAAAGAGCTATAAAAGTTCCCTCCTAAGGATCGACACACTATTGGCTCTTTGACCCACAAGAGGTGTGACCTCAACATGTTTCAAAAAGCCCCATGGTGGGGACCCGCCTCGCTTTTTCCTTTTTCTGGATGCTGGACCCCCACCATCTCTCTCGTCTCCTGGCTTAGCCCGCAGGACCGACGCAACCGCATCGAGTAGGCCTAGATGCAGCACAGTCTGCAGTCTTTTAACACCACGGCAACACCTAGGATTTGAGCCAGACCTTTGCAGTCTTGATTTTTCATTTACCCAAGATCCACAGATCGTGACAGATCTCTCTCTCAGCTCTTCTTTCATCTACCAATCATAAGAGTCAGGACACCTTTTGGAATTCATCACTCTTCAAACCAGGAAGAACATGATTGCCAATCCAAAACCTTGGAACCATCAGGACTTCAGGACTGCTTCAGACCCTCACCAACAAGGCAATGCAAGCATCGTACATTTAACTACACGAAACAGAGGTTTAGTATTGGTTATAGAACTCATTATGAACGGCACTGATGGTTTTACAGGTGGTCAACTGAGTCTCTTTTCATAACTTCAATTTTGGATTTTCCTAATGGTTTACCCTTAAGCCTTCTTTGCACTTTCCCCTTGTATGAGTGTATTTATACGTGTGTGTTCAGTTGAGTTAATTTAGAGTTAATAAAACTTTTGCACAAATTACATGAGTTTCTGATTCTGCCTTGCAAAGTACTGTCCCTTTACGATTTCGGCCCTTGCTACATGCTCTAATGCAGTGATACTTTAAGAAGGTATTTTTCTGTGGCCACGAAAATATCCCTTCTTAGAGTTTACAAGAACTTACACTATATGTTCACTGAATGGACAGAATAGTTGATGGTAATGTTGCTACAGTTACTACTGGCAGCTGATATAAATAATTGCAATAATTAGTAATTAGTAATAGTAATTATTTATGTACATTTCCCTTAATGAGCTAATATGCTACAGAGTGAATGATTCAATAACTCACTCATACGTCTTTAGCTTTCTTAAAGCTTTTTTAGTTACCGAATGAATCAGTGTGTTTGAACAAATCACTTCAGTGAATAAATTAACTAACATTTATAACAGGGTTTTCTTACCAAAAGAACCTTTTCTTAGTTCCTATATTGGTGGACGTTCACTGTTTAGCTATTTGCACTATTTAGCATTGTGTTTTTTTCTCAGCATTCATGATATGCAACCCTGCAAGTTGTCATAGGAGATTTTCATGCTCTTTTAATTGCATAAATTGTGCCTTTACATTCCCCTGACACACAGCAAAAACAACTCGGGTCACAGTGTTCTCGCAGGTTGTTGATTTTTGTAAATGCTGCAAATAAAGACATCGCCAGTGAAAATGCAACCTCGAAAACATCGAAAGGGATAGAAGGGGGAAATTTGTTCTTCAGGAATGACCTGATGGCTAGTTCCTAGTGTCACGATATTCAGGTGGAGTCCCTCGTTGTTTCCACCAGAGGGCACTCCAGCCAGAACTGTGTCCGCCTTAAGAACTCCATCACCCATCATGCCTCATACCTGGGACTGATTACCCAACATACCTGCATTTCATCACCACACCCACATACTGATCACACACACACACACACACACAAAAGCCAGTATGAAACTTCAACTCACCACAAAGTCTTGTTTTGGCCTGGCAAACATTTTATGAGTGTTCCTTCCTATGTTGGTCTTTTCCCTGTTGTTACCTGGACAGTTTATCTGGAATCTGATTGTTTGCTGCCTGCCCCGAAATCTGCTTGTTTACCTCAACCTTTATTCTGTTCTGTCTCCATCGTTGGCCATTTCGGTTTTAGTATGACATATAATGTAAATAATAATAAAAAACAGTTAACTGGGAATTAATACACAATTAAGATCACCTCATTATCATTAACTATGTTTTAATGTTTCTCCTCCCTTTTAAGTGTTCATAAGCCTAAATATTTTCCAAGCTGGATAATATAGGATTATATGGTTATAAACCAGAAATGTCTATAAACAACCCTATCAGAACTTTCCCTGCAGCCTATTTTTGGGTCAAGATAAATCAGCTGATTTCCACTGATCTAAGTGATTGTTTGATTGACATTTCTCAAGCAGAAAAGGATTCTGTTTAATGAAAAATGCATCCTCAACTATTCATTTGATCATAAAAGCATTAGCAGTGTGCCTGCTTAAATATTTACATTTTGGGGAACAGTGTTGTGAATTATATCAGGCTTTATTTGGCCTAACTAAAACAGTAAAGCACACAATGCACTGTACTGCAGCTCCATGAGAGCTGCGATCTAAA
Source organism: Enteromius paludinosus (assembly GCA_032361165.1). Taxonomy (NCBI): domain Eukaryota; kingdom Metazoa; phylum Chordata; class Actinopteri; order Cypriniformes; family Cyprinidae; genus Enteromius; species Enteromius paludinosus. The sequence goes on from JAUMHQ010000063.1 coordinate 16,006,523, forward strand.
AATAAGGTGGACTTTGCCCCATCCATAATGCATGGCTGGCTGGATTTCACGCTCCATTGACAGTTTGTGTAGCACAATCTTCCACCTGAGGGGCACAAAAGAAACAAAGCGGGAATCAGGACCTCATCATTGACCAGACCATGCCAGGTCCTTCTAAGACAATGGCTCTTAAGTCACTGACATTGCTGGGAGTCAGGCTAGAGAGTGCAGGAGAAGCCACTGTATAGACATGCTTATTCACAAAACAATTATTTATAACTTAATTAAAGGTGCTGTATGTCTTTTTTCTGTTACTAAATACTTTCTCATACTCAAGTTTGCAGAAATAAGTCACTGCTAGGTTGATTAAAGCATAAACAGATGGTATGGTGCATAAATCAATGCATGGTGACCACACTCTCTCTTAATGAATCATTTATTGTATAAAGCTAGAAACTAAATGGATGAAAAGTTGGACATGCTGTCTTGGCACCTAAAAATTGTATAATTTGAAGCTGAAGTAATTACTATAACGTAATGAAAAAATGAATCCAAACTAAAAAATTCTAATTTTTAAATGTTTCTTTAGAAATCTATTTATTTACTATATTTCTTAAGTCTATTCTGTTGATGGATTGCAAGCACAGACAAAAGGAAATTTTGCAGATATAGAATATTTGAGTTATGAAAGTCAAATAAGTTCTGTACAAGTATAACATATTTGAGGTGTAGGTTTTGTGAGTCCACACATATTTAGTTTCACAAAATTTGACAGAATAATAATGATATTTAAACTAAAATAAATTACCTTAATATGGGGTGACCATACGTGCCGTTTTCCCAAGACGTGTCCTGGCCATGATTAATTTATTGCTTTGATTCAAAGACCAGAGTGTCTTTACAATATGAGGATATGCCCGTATACTGTAGGTTGTTGTACAATAGCGGTGAAACACGACCCATCAGAGCAGATACTAAAATTGTGCTCCTATCAGCACTAGAATATTTACATATTAATGTTTTGTACTGTGATTCAGGGTTGGTGTAGCTCAGTTTTCCGAGAGATGCATTATAAAACGAGACGTGATCATGGGTTCAAACATAGAGAACACATGTGCTCGTAACACCCTATAAATCATGATTTTGCACAATTTTTGTAACAGGTTACGGGGAGGGTTAGTGTGGTCATTTGTACAAATTAAACCTAGTAAAATATGTTTTAATCACCGTGAGATCTGTGAAAAAACTATACACACTGCATTTAAACAAAACACATTTTGATTGGTTATCACATTCATACATCATTTCATGACGACAGATGCAATACGACACTGTTCATTATTTTTACACCCGCTTGAGGGCGCGTACCTTCAAAGCGTAAATATGGGTCATAAAAAGGTACTTGCACAAATGACCTATAGAGTTGTTTTTTTTGTTTTTGTTGGAGGACAGGCTCAAAATTTTAGTTCCACTGAGAATCCTTCTTTATTTCTCTGTAATTGTGAATCTACCACAAGATTCATTTAGTGGAAATCAGCTTTGCTGCTTTGTATTCTGAGAAGTGCAAAGCAAATAAGTTGAAATGAACTTTAAAGTTCATTTAACACTGTTCTGCACATCTGCACAACCTATCTGCATCACTGAGGTACCCTCTCCACCATTAAGATGTGGCTTTCTACAACACATGCTGAAGCTACAGTATTTTAGAAAAAGTTCATTTGCTGACCACTTTCTAATGCCATTAAACACCCATTCTTTTTCATTAAGGTGACATCTACTTTTCTCACTCCATAAATCATGATGAATTGCACAATAAGAGGCTGAGCCCTTTAAAATGATCATTTTATTGTATCATCTATGAAGAGGAAATTAAATTAAACAAACATTTAATCATTTGCTGAGACAAAACTACCATGCTGCTTTAATTGGCTAACCCAAGGTTGTTCCCTTTAAAATCAAATGCAAATCATTTGGCCGGTTGAGTAACATTGAGTTCAGCTGAAATATGACTACACGTTGGTCCCAGATTGTTCCATCATGAGTCATATTCATCTCTCATGATTTAACTTTTTGGTAGCACCCTGGCACTACATCACTGTAGCAACTCGCCATGAAGTGTTATTTTATGGACTGCAGTAAAAGCATCACAAGAATACTTTTTATGACCTCCATTATACTAAAAGGTCACTTTCCTTATGGCACAGCTCTGTATCTGTGACAGACTTATCACTCTTTACAGAGAACATCAGCTTCATGTCGCTTTATGGCTGAAAGAAATACCTAATGTTACAAGAGAAAACTACTGCAAAGTGCCGTTTCAATCATAGACAAAATAACCATTGGCATATAAATACACAGTTCAGGAGATGATTACAGGATTCATATTTCCCCTGCAAATCATCTTAACACTGATCATTGCTTTTAATTGGGTTGAACTGTTTTTGTGACCTATGTTGGTTTATATGCATATTGTTTATGCAGGTTGACTGCTTTTTACCAGAGAAATGCATTGTACACAATGCAAAAAAAAAAAAAATAAATTGTAAATGTCACATACAACTAGGCTGCATTCATTTGATCAAAATTACGGTAAAAACGTAAATAGTTTGAAATGTTAAAAAAAAACTAAATTTTTCCTGTCTTCATAGTCACACAAACCTTCATAAATCATTTTAATATCCTGTTTTGGTGATTATTATCAATGTTTAAAACAGTCAGTCTAATTAATATTTTTATGGAAAGTGTTTTTGAACTACCGTTTTTGAAATAGAATTTTTCTTACAAACTTAATTCTGGAATGTTGGGACGTTTTTTTCAAATTTGAATAAGACTTTCAAATCACATTTAGCCAATATTTTATTCACAATAGAAGAGAGATATTTAAACAGAGAAAAGTAACATTTTAAATTTTTTATCCACTAAATGAGCTCATTTCTATAAGTCTCAAAAAAGTAGGCACGAGGGCAATAAAGGGCTGAAAAGAGCTGCTGGGAGAACATCTAGCAACTAAAGTTAATTGACACCAGGTCTGTAACATGATTAGCTATAAAAGAGACGTCTTAGACTGGCAGACTCCCTCAAAAGTAAAGATTGGCAAAGGCTCTCCAATCTGTGAAAAAGTGCGTAACAATATTATGGGATACTTTAAAAGCAACATTCAAAGAACATCATCAAAAGATTCAGAGAAACTGGAGAAATCTCTGTGGATAAGGGACAAGGCCGAAGACCTTTGTTGGATGTCCGTGGTCCTGAAACGACACAGCCAGTGGTCCCAAGAAGCCATATGTGAACATAGTCCAGAAGCACCGTTGTGTCCTGTGAGTCAGGGCTGATTTATAATAATATAATATAATATAATATAATATAAAATAATCACATTTAAAAAATGTGACAGTTTTGTTGGAAATCACAGACGCAAGGTCCTCCGGGCTAAAGAAAAGGGAGACCTTTCAGCATGTTATTAGCGTTCAGTTCAAAAGCCAGCATCTCTGATGGTATGGGGGTGTGCATATGGTATAGGCAGCTTGCATAATTTGGAGGGCACTTTGAATGCTGAAAGGCATATAATGGTTTTAATGCAACATATGCTCCCCTCCAGATGATGTATCTTTTAAGGAAATGCTTGTATATTTCAGTAGGACAATGGAAAACCACATACTGCAGCTATTACAACAGTCCAGATGCTTAATTTGTCTGCCTGCAGTCCAGATTTCACCTATAGAAAACATCTGGTGCTTCATTAAACACAAATATGTGAAAGTTGACCAAAAACTCTTTAGCATCTGGAAAACTATATCAGGCAAGAATGGGACCAAAACTCCAGAAATCCAAATATAAACATTTGTTGTGCTACTATAAATGAAATATTGGCTCATGTGATTTGAATTTCTTTTAGATTTTATTAAAAAAATGTAAATAAAAATTTCTGGAATTCAGGTTGTACTTTATTTTTACTTTTATCAAAAGTATAAAAAAACTGGTATTAGACAAGGTATTCATGATCATTATTAATTCTCAGCATTAAGCTATTAAAAAAATTCTAAAATAAAAGTTTAACATGAACATTTAATCTGACTTCACAAACTTGCTAATATAACCACAAAAAAGATACACAGACAGAAAAGAAGATTTCTGGATAAACACTCTGTATTGTAGCTATTGAGTGCATGTATGTATAAGAGAGGTGTAAATCTGTCAGTCTTCCAGTCTGGCCTGTCACACAATAGATTGACCTGGGAAGCAGTCATTCTAAAACTAAAAAGTGGATTTTAAGAGTCTGACTGAGTAAGGCCAAGACAGAGCACAGCAAACAAGGTACTATGGATAGGGGCTGGAAAATTGATTTTAACACCCAGGCAAGTGTAACCTCAATAAATAGAGGGGTCAGATGTAATTCTGTGTGACAGCCCTGCTGATTGGTGGAGGCTGCAGCAAGAGTGAGAAATATCGCAACAAACAACACCTGGAAGAGAGAGGTGACTAAATGTGACCGTCCAATATGTCACAAAGAGGCTGTAAAAATGCTATCTGTGGCTAAACAATCGCAAATCTTGGAAGGTTAACAACTTAAATGGAGCCAATTTTTTTTTAAAGTTATGAAATTGAAGTTATGGTCAATACTTCTTTATAGCTTTGTAATGGCTTCAAATAGGAGATTCTTCAATTAGGAGTACTTTTGGTGTGATATTTTAATATTTGATGAGAACAAAACTTAAAACATTACTATGAGTGTAAAAAATAAGATCAATAAACAGTTTGAGTTTAAGGAGAGATTTGGGGCTTGAGGATGTGCTAAAATGTTGCTAAGATGTTGTAAAATAGTTACTACACAGTTAAACATTTGCAGTTGAATTCACATATATATTACAAGCCGGATTCTGATTATTCCGTCAATGTAAATCTGTATGACTTTAAAGGGATTTTTGATTGAACCAGAAAGAGATGTTTTGATAAGACTTTTATTATTAACCATTTATTTTATAACAGAAAAGAGATGGTGGATGTAGCCTAAAAGCTGATAAAGTAGAGTCAAGAAGCAGTTAAGGTATAAAACCTAACCCAAGTTTTGTACAACTGTATGTCAGCTGGCCAACATGATTACCAAGCAGCAACCTTACAGCTTTAATGGATTGATTTTAAATGGCACAAATGTAGCTGTGACCATATTAAAATGCATTAATCACTGTCAGCTTGCTACAGCTACTATTAAGTTATGTATGGATCTAAATTTCCAATAGCAACAAAGTGTTGGCTCCAAAACAAAAAAAACAAGTCCTCAATCTGAAGAAAAATGACATGTGCTGAAATATGTTTAATACAGGATGTATTCCAGGAATTTATTTATTACAGGAATGTGGTTTAAATGAGCAACATATTGCTTTAATCAATTTCATACTATAGTATGTTATTCTGAAAGGCAAAATAATTATGTGGTTCTTTCACACACCAATTATAGCGCACTTTTCAGTGCTGTCACACAGCTCTGTTTGACGCCAGGCATTTGCACATAATGGAGTACTGTGAAAGAGAGCAAATCAGCTTATAAAAGCGTTCAACAAATATGTGGTTAAGGAAATTACAAATGACAAGAGAGGAAAAAACCTGGACCTCAACAAATGGTGTGACATTCTTTCCACAGCACTTTAACATTTCACCAGTATGCAAATAACCACTTTGTTATCTCAACTGTGTGAAGTAAATGTCACTGAAATGTTATTGTTTTGCCATTAAAAAGACTCCTCTGACAGTATGCCAAACATTGATGTGATGCCTCAAATGATATGGGGGAGAGTTATATGCCTGCAGAATACAAGCAAGATGAATTCGTTATGCCTTATGTCTTTGATTACAAACCTAATATGAATCTAAATGGGATTTAGCATGGGGTTATGTTGTCAGTTAAGCAAAAGTGATTCAGCATCGCCTTGGCAAAATTGTGGTTGTTTTATGTATCTATTGAAGACTCTTAAAAAAAAAAACATTCTCTCAATATTGTTCTTTTCCTGAAAAAATGTCATTAGCAATATTAAAGCGCCCCTGTTATGGATTTTTGAAAGATACCTTTCATGCAGTTTGTAACAACTGTAAGTGAATGAAAATATCCTGAAAGGTTTTAAAATCTGAAAGTCGACTCTGAATCATTAAAGCAAGTGTTGCGCTCGTATGCCAAGTTCAGACTGCACGATTTTCAAAGTAGTCGTGTCACAGATCTTTTCACACTGCATGACAATCTGGGATTATTATTAAAAATGATAGAAAGCAAAAGAAGCTTGCCATACAAATCGCATGTGAGCTCATTTGCAACGAAAAGAAGATTATAGAGGAGGATATTTACCATCTACGTATATCTATATCCGCTGCTCTGGATGTTGCTCTCTCATTGGCTGTAGGTAATCACAGATGTTATTCAGTCAGAACACATTTCACACGGCATGATTCTGAATCACCAACAGGTCCAGATATTTAACATGCCAAATATCTCACGGGTGTCTGCGACACGTCGGCGATTCTCTCATATCGTGTCTTTGATGTGTGGTTGTCACTCGATTTGGTGGTTGTCATTTCGGGCATTTGTCTGCAATTTCTCTAAATCTGTCGGCGAGTCAAAATCGGGGCTAAAATCGTGCAGTTTGAACTTAGCATGAGGCGTGGATCTTTTTTTTTTGTTGTTGTTATAAATGGCCTTGTGTTGCGTTTTGGTGTCTACTGTCTCTTCTTCACTATTTCTCTCAGGTTAATTACCCCCAGCTGCCGCTTGTTGTTAGCATGCCTGAGACAGACTGGAGCAGCATAAGTGTGGCCTTCAGACGCTGCTAGAGAAAATCACTTCTCCCCAGCCCCTGCCTGAAACTGATTGTGTTTAGGAACTTATTCTCATTAGTGAGTGTTACATTAATGGTCAAAATCTTGTGTGGGTAACTAAAAGGTAATGTGATAATTATTTCTACTTGATGACTGTGTGTTGCAGTTCAACTTATCCTGTTTGGGGTAGCTAGCAGGCTATTGGTAATATGTATTTTGTGCAGCAACCTGTGTGAATTTAAACTAAAATCTTCGGTTTCACTTTTATTTTGATGGTCCCTCTAACATATTATTTTGATTATAAGTAACATTGCACCTACATATCTGCTAAGTCTCAATAGAGTGCTGGCAGAGTATTAGTAGACTGGTTGTCAAGAAGCGGACTAGGATGCTGTAGGTAAGTGAATATAAGTGTCTTTTACATTGCAGAATGATATAAGCATTCAACGGAGATTAAACACAGGTGAGTATTGTTGAAGGAGATAGCTTTGCTGAGATGGAACAGTTCAATAATCTTTGTCTTTGCCTTTTGTAGGAATCCAGGAACGGAGGAGAATGAATGATCAATGCCGACGATGGAGGAATGCAGACGGCCACACACCACACACACGGAAGGAGCCTGGGAGAAATACAGGGACTGCAGAAGTATGGAGAGGAGAATAAGGTAAGTTCTCAGGCAAGTAATCGTTAGAGATGATCTTGCCTGAAGTTAGTTCACTTCGTCAATGATGATCGAACGACGAGCTCAGATGGGGAGTGCTGTGTGGTGTGTGCTTTTCAATGGTGGTTGATGAGTGGCTTGATTAAGAGCAGGTGCTCGTGGCAGGGGAAACTGATGACTGAGTATAGTGACGGAGCTTGACGTGGATGTGACACTGGTAAGGTTAGGGTTAGAATAAGTTGATATCCTTGCAAAGTTACTTAAAGTAAGTAGAGCGTCTTTTGGGAGACCATCACAATAAAGAGTTAGCAGATATTAATTAGAGAGTGTACTAATATTCTAATGACCGTTAGTTGACATGTAGGTGCAAAGTTACTTATTGTCAACAGATTGTTCAAAAGGGACCATCAAAATAAAGTGTTACCAAATATTCCACTTTAAAAAGTTAAAGCTTACCCATAACCACATTAAAGAGTAAAGTGAAATAAACAAGGCACTTAATCTTCTTCTCCTGGTTATTGGCAAGAGAGGGAGCTGAGGGAAGCTTATGTTGTTGGTTTTTCGTTTTGTGTCTAGGTTAGTCAGCTCCATTAAACTTTGGTTAGTTGTGTTTTGTTTGTTATTTTAGGCTTACTCGCTCTGTTTGAAATTCTGTTTATGGTTCTAAGTTTTATGTTTATGTTTCCCCTAGACATAAGGGGGACATAACAAATTGGGGGCTCGTCCATCGTTTTTTTTTCCTAGGCTGTTTGCCAGTTTTTGTTTGGGGGGGAAAGAAGTAAACTGTGGTAAGGAAATGGAGTTTGATTTAATCAGATTCACTCTTTCCCCTACTACAGAAGTCTTTGGGCATTGTAGAAAAGCAGATCTATTGTTATTTGCTGACTTTTTCATTTTGATATCAACATGAAACATTAGCATACTGTTGGTGTTTTCATGTTGGTCTGAATGGCAATGCAAATTCATTATTTGCTACTAGGTAAATTGCCCAAACACTGCTTTAAATGAAATCGACCAATCACCGGAGGTGTTTGGAAAAATGAATAGAGTCATTGAAAAAGGTAAAGATAAATGCATATAAAAAATACAAGTTTTTTACCTTGCATGCATGTCAACCATTTTAAGATTACTGATTTGATTCCCAGAGAACACAGCAATTCATACATATTTATGAGGTTAACATTTTTGCTAAATCATATGTATTTTACGAGTTGTCAACTCATATGAATTTATACAAATGAAATCGATTTTGTACCTTTGAAATACACTGATAATTACCAAATGAATGAGAAAGGTGATGCGAGAGTCACAAAATGAACCAAAGATCATCACAAGTAACTTTAAAATAGTAGCATATATAGAATGTGCTCAGTCTCATTCGCACAAACACTAAACACCATCATGGTAAGAATTATTAAACTAAAATGGGGAATAATCATTCATTTAACAACATTACATGCACCATACAACCCTAATAAACATAACTGATTTGTTATTTTAAAGAAAAAAACATCTCATTCAAACAAAATTTAAAATGCAATGCAGGGAATTCTGGGAATGTCAGTTTACGGTGTTTCCCTGTAAATTAAATCCCTGTGAATTCTCCATTAACCATATAACAGGTTTTTACTGTAGCATTTTCACAGTTTTTTACCATTAAATTCACGGCCATTTTTCACAGTGTGGGGTTTTAGACAAATCGTACAAAATAGTATTAGTGAGGTGGTGCCTCATGGGCAGCGCCATTGTGCTTCAGGCTTTGTGAGCTTGAGACCTTTCCCAATCCTGTCCCCCATCTCTCTCTGCCCATTTTGCTTCCTGTCAACTTTGATCTGTCCTATCACAATTAAAGGCAAAAACTAAATAATAAATCTTAATATACATATTGTTTTTCCAAACCTGGCTGCACTTCATTGTTCTGTGGAACACAAAAGAAGAGTATAAAGAATATTGTGGTCAAACAGCATAAAACAACACAGACTCAAAAATTCTAAATTTCACATATAATTATTAAGAAACCTGTTTTATTTACACCTTTGAAAAAAGAAAAATAATAATATATTTTTTACAATAATTATTCAAAATATGTATGCAATTTCCGAAAAAAGAAAGAAAGAAAGTCATGCAAGTTTTGGAATGACATTAGGGTGAATAAATGATGACAGAATTTTGGATGAATTATCCTTGTTCGCTAAACGCTGCTCAAAACTGTCGCTTCAGCAAACTCTAATTGAAAATAAACGGCTTCCAGTTGCTTTGTCACTGTGAATCACTCTCATTGAGACATTCTTTTACAGTACACTAACTGCAAGGAAAGACTCCTGAAGCAACCTGAGGAAAAGTGCCTTGTAAAGGAATCCCAGTCCTGATCTATACTATATAAGATGTGACATTGCGATCATTATAGAGTTTTGACATAACTGTCAGCCTTAACTGTCATTTCAAATATATTAGTGGCATAATATAGCATTAAGCTAGGTTATCCTCCATTAGTAATTACCACTTTTCAGCATTGTTCGATTTGGCGCATATCTCAAAATCCATGTCATGAGATTTGTATGTTAAACGGGACAGAGCACTCTGATAGTTGCATTTGAACTACAGTTGGTCTTTAGGGTAAAAGGGGCTCATGATAAGAATGGGAATAGATTCTTAAAGTGTTATTAAAACACTGAGGCCAGTGACTTCAAATAATACCTCAGATTCAGGATTGTGTGAAAAAATATGCTAGTTCACTTTTGATGCAGTGCGTAAAATGGATTTTATATGGGTATCTATGAATTTTCAATCATTTTAAGTGATTGTCCATTCTTTGATTAAATGTCAATCTGAAAGCACCATCGTATCGAATGCCCATTTCTTAAAATGACTTTGGCTCTAAGACAAAATTACTGCTTTATTTCAATACCGCCTCATCCCTGTGAAGACCATTTTATAGCGAGGCATCGGCCCCTTTCAGATCAGAGCGCTTACCATAGACACCATTTCTCTTTTTATAATTATGACGATCATTTTAGGAAAAATGTGTTTGACAACAATGACTGTCTCTGTCCTTGTTCACCACACCACATGCTCATAATCAGGCTCAAGAATTCAAATAATTTATAAGAAATGGCTGAACTTTGAGGAATGCAATTATTATGGATACATGTCCAAAGAAAATTGTGAATACAAGCATGAAAATGTTCCTCAGACAGGAAATGTCAAAGTTGACATTTAATTACCATTGTTTCCATAGAGAATTGTCCACAGAAACATCTGTTATCTCTGGCAAATCACTCAAAATTTGGTCCACGTTAATATGAAAACAATTTCATTATGATTCATTTATAGGGGTCATATGATGTTGCTAAAAAGAACATCATGTTGTGTATTTGGTGTAATGCAATTTGTTTATGTGGTTTAAGTAGAGCTGCACGATTCTGGATAAAATGAGAATCATGATTTGTTTTCTTAGAATAAAGACCACGATTCTCTCATGATTCTGGATAACTTTTTTATTTTAAAGATTTACCCCTGAAAAATAGGTTTTTTTAAACAGCAGTAAAATAGTAGTTAAATAAGACAAGAAATAAAATGTAAAATAATGCAACAATGTAAAGAAAAAAAATAACCATTAGACATTTACTAAAATGTACATACATACATACATATACATTTATATATACATATACATATACATATATATACATATACATATATAATTTATTATATTATTTTTTTTTTTTGATGTGACTATTGTATTGTTTGTTTAGTAATTATAGATGTGAATGGATGTGTGAATTGATAGATGTGAATTGATGTGAGACATATATTTTCACGGTCTATGTTTAATGTTCACGTGTTCTACCATGTCTTTGTTCATATGTGTCATGCTCCTTTTGTATCCGCCCCTGCCCATGTATAGCATTTCCTGCTCTTGTTTAGTTCATTGTGTGAATTAGTGTCCAGCTGTGTCTCGTCTATGTCTGTGTATTTATAGTGCCTTAGTTCAAACTTTATTTGTTGAATCGTCAAGTTTCTTGTGTGTCTGCACTGCTTTGCCTTATGTACCTTGTCTAAGTTTGTGATTAAAAGAACCACGGTTTTGCGAGAATCCTCGTCTACGATTCTTCATGCCAGAGTGCAACGTGACAGTAGGATTCGACCAAACAGAAACATCGACAAGATGGAAAACCCCTTCAAGTTCCTGCATACAAGCACACAAAATGGCTGTCCCGTTCTGGAGTATGCCAAGGAATTTCTTTGGCTAGCGAAGCAGGTAGTCATCTCTAACCATCACGGCTCCCTCCCTCAGCTGATCGCCTAGGTGTTGTGGCTGGGAATCCACTCATCTCAGCCGACAAAGCCAATCCCGACCCCAGAACCAGCACAGAACAAGGGCATCTCTGAGTTCACACTGCCAAAGCCAGAGCCATTGCCACAGCCAGAGTTCACACTGCAAGAGCCAGAGCCAGTGCCACAGCCCTAGTTCACACTGCCAGAGCCACAGCAGGCAGAGTTCACGCCGCACGAGCCACCAGGTTTATACAAAAGGCCAAAGAAATTGGCGTGGTGCGGGCAGCCCCGGCTTACGTCCGGCGCATGCAAGTTGTCGTCCACCCTGGTAAGCGACGCTTATTGTGCTGCCGGGCAGGCTGCCACCGCCCTGCATACACTCGCGACGCTCCAAGTCTACCAGACTGGGGCTTTGCAGCTCATGCTGGAGAGTGGCCCCGACCAAGGGGCAATACAGGAACTCCGTGCTTCGACTGACTTCGCTCTTTGGACGATTAAGATTGCAGTGTGTGGTCTTGGTCAGGTGGTCCAGGAGCGACTGCAATGGCTGAGCCTGACGCAGGTGCCAGACGTCGAGAGAGCACGCTTTCTCAATGCCCCCATCTTTGGCGACACTGTCGAGGACTTAGCCCAGGATGTCCCACATCCTGCCTCGGCCAGCCAGTCCGCCCCTGAGCACCCCGCTTCCGTCTGCTAGTCGCCGATGGCGATCCCCCGTCGCACCCAGTGATCCTACTCTGACCCCCACCGGTGGGCCGGCGGCCCGTCGTCGAGCTGGCCGTGGGCGAGGAGCGCCGCCTGCTGCTCAGGGACCCGCATATAATACCCGGAGGGGCGGGAAGCGTTCCTGACACAGGCAGCCCGGAGGTGCTGAAGACTGCTCTTTGGGGGCGACGGCGATGACATCTCCGTCTCCACTCAGACCCAGCCTGAGTTATGGTGTCCTGTACAAGCTCTGAAAGCGCAGCTGCACTCGGAGCCTCAGATGCTCCAGCAGCTCTTATTCTGCGATTGCAGACAGCAGAGAGTGAATGCTGTCTCCAACTAGAGGTTGGCTTATTGGGTGGTAAGCCTTGCCTTAGGAATGTAAAAACAAAGAGTCACTCAATGAGAGTGTTGTTTTTCCATCCTATGTGATGGGCTCATGGCACCTCTCTAGCAGATATATAAAGGGCTGCGGGCTGGGCGTCACCATCACCTTCGCCAGGTTTTACGACCTCCGCGAGAGGACCGGCTAGTGCTGGCTTGCTGCGCCACTCCTTCGGGATCCGTGAGCTATAATATCTCAGTGTTCCCTTAACTGTGTGTAACCTGGGTCCTCCCTGCTCCGCAGTCGGACTAGAGCGGAGATAGCTCTGGCTATGCTTCCTCTGGGTCTCCTTCGCCCAGTAGGTGTGGCAAAAATAACATTTTTTCCCCACAGTCAGCCAGAAGGCTGTGTTTTCCTCCAATTATATCCATAATTCTATTGATATATTGCAGTTTCTTTATTTCACATGCGAGAACTGTGTGTTAAGTCTTGTGCTCTGCCCTCAACCACTTGCTTCAGCACCACTGAAAGCAACTCCATGGGCCCCTCAATACTCCACACTTTCTCCTGCCACGACTCTGAGGTCGCGCTGACACCGGCTCTGCTCTTCTACGAATATCTGCATGTGCACTGTGCGCGTGCCCGCTTATAATCACACATTGATTGAGTGCACCTGTGCACAATCAAGTGCACACCAATTTCATTGGCCTTTTGTATAAAGCTCAAAGGCAATTGGTCTCTCTGGCGAGCTCCCATATGTAACGTCTATTAGCCAGCTATCCAGTACATTGTGATTGGCCAAATACTGCTCAAAACATGCATTTGAATAGTAAGTAGCAGGTTCTTTTAATAAGAAAATGTAACTGACCTAAAGGTTGTGAGTCAGAAGCGCTGAACTGTTCTTGCAGAGGTAGAATTGCCGCACTTTATAGTCAGCATAGGCTACTCTCCAGGTTTTAGGAGTCTGTCCTCCATAAATGTGTTGAAAGTAGGGGTGGGCATAGATTAATTTTGAAATTAATCTAGATTAATCTATATTAAAATGGCTCATTTGAAATCTGCCAAAGGCATTCAGAATTTGTGTGCTACCTACTATATTTGAGATATCTGTGTGTCAGTACTGCCATCTTATT
>JAUMHQ010000063.1:16020504-16031654 GCA_032361165.1 Enteromius paludinosus
GTGTAATTCGGCTATACATCCGCGCTAAAGGTGAAAGTCACTATAGCTTGTAGTATAGACTCCAACCCAACTTTGGGGATAGATTAAAGGCGATAATTTTTTTTCGCGCGATAAGAGTCTCGCGTTAACGCAGTACGTTAACGCCGATAACGGCCCACCACTAGTTGAAAGTCATAATTTTAAAAAGACTATCCCTTTAGGTTTTGAGACTTTAGTCTTTGAAACTTTATGCACCAAGAGCTTGTAACACTCTAAAGAATAAATAACACCATATGACTTTTTTTAATAATATACAGTATATCTGTAAGATATTAATTTAAAAAACAATCATATCTTAATATCCTTTGTGTTCCATGGAAAAAAGAAGGTCATCTGGTACAACACAAGGATGAGTAAATTATTTTTTCTTTTGTTTATTTTTTTTTTTTTTTTTTTTTTTTTTTTAAATGCTACAGCTATTAAAGAGATCAATAACAATAAAAATTATGTCATCATGTATTCCCCCTCAATTTGTTCCAAACATGTATGAACTTCTTTCTTCCTCGGAACACAAAAGGAGATATTTTAGCATTCTCAAGACAAGGACGGGGCACAACTTTTGAAAGTGAGTGAATGATGACAGAATTGTATTTTTCTGTTTGAACTATCCATTTAACATCAAAGGAAGCCATTCGTTATTTTAAGCTAAAATATTTAGAATTTAAAACAGCTTGTTTAAACTTGTGGAAACTGCATATGATCCCACTGCACATTACCAATACCTGACAGATGGATCATAGATGGCCCTTTCACCTTTTCTTCCTGCCCAATCTGCTACCCATGCCAGCACCAGATAAATAAAACCACAAAATATTTATACGTAGGAAATGAGGGATCATACCCTCATTGATCTTCATTTTTCTACTCAGGAAAATGAGAATCAATATTTCTCTCCCTAGATTTAAGATTTTAATATGAATAATGCATCTCTAATATAGTAGAATACAGTGCCATTTTCTCATCTCCCTCTGCAAGAAGCCAAATGTTCTAATTTCAGTCGGGTTGATGCAGAGAAGCTGAGGATGCAATGCTTTCTTTTTAAAAACAAATTTTTAATTGTATAGAAGTTGAAGTCTACTGCAGATTTCTCCCTGCTCTAGTAATGTCTCCCTGCACTTTAAACTACTACAGCAGTGCCTCTCATTAGGAAAACTAATTTAGGTCCCCTGACACTATTTTAGTTATAAGCGATTTAAAAAATCGTCCTTTTAAGACTATTTTATTGAAAAATGTTTTTAATCAGTTCCAAATTCATTTTTAAATAGTATCTGGTTTTCATGTAGTTCACAGCACTCTAGTTATAGATGATGTGTGTATTTTTTGTCAATTGGTTATTTTTAATCATTTTAATAACATGATATAATAATTTACATATTCAGTAAATTACATAAATGAAGCATATTTAAGACGATACAGTATATGGAAAGCACAATAAAGGAGGGATTTTTTTTTTTGCATTTAGTTATTAAACAAATTCAAGACAACAGCTAAAGACAACAGCTGAAAGAACTTAAAATGCATGATGTGGCCTTGAATTTGTACCTTTCTCAACAAGTTCAAATTAGTGGTGTCTAATAATGCTGCACATTTGTGATCATTTGTTTTGGATACACTGAAGTCTCATGCTGTCTGAGAAACATAATTCATTACTCTTTGTGTTGTGTTTGCTGAGGTATGGAAACCTTTGGAAAACAAGGATTTGTTACTCAATAATAGACTCCGTGTTAATTGTACACCCCGTTTTAGTTTCACAGAAAAACCCTTGAAATCTCAGACATGCGGGTTTCTCAAATTAACATGAAATATGACACAGATATGGGTTTTTGCTGCATCACTGGAGCACGATGATCCGTATATACACAGCTTGCATATACTGTAGCATTTGCACTGTTTAATTTTTTGTTTGTTTGTTTTTGCATTACAGACATATATTTCTGCTTATCAAAGTCTTCATGTTTAAATAAAACCCATTAAAGCTATTAGCTAAAATAAATGGCAATTCTTTATGTCATATCTATCACTACTTAATTTAATCAATTATCAAATCAAATGGTGTCATATGAAACATTTATTACATTTTAAAATAAAAAGTAACTATTATTAAAGGTGGAGTGTTATTTGAAAAATAAAATAAAACATTATAATTAAGAAACATAATAATTATCTCACTCACTTTAATTTATCATGCAGCTTTGTTAATTTGTTTCTTTCTATACTTAAACCTGGCTAGGAAATTGAATATAGTTAGGATTCATATTTGAGTACAGTTCCTCCCTGTAAGGTTTTAAAGCAGACATTATTTTCTTGTTATCACCAGTGATTATGTTCATTCATAATGTGTGTCATGAGAGCTCTTACCCTTATTCCAAAGAATTAGCAATCAGGCGCATTTTTAATCAGAGGGCACTTGGAACAGCAACCCCTCTGAAGCCAATCAAATATCCCTCATAACACTTGCAGGCACAAAATGCACATCCATAATCAACCACATGTCAGGACAGATTATATAAATATATAGATTACGGTCTAAAAAAGAAATATATTTTCTTTCAGGTAAAAAAAAACTAATTAAATTGTGAAGCGATGACAAATAGTCTGGCAGTGGTTGACCACGTGAGGCATGATGATTTTCTCTTGGTTTGAGTCTGATTGTTTGGTTGTTCTGAGTGAAAAGGAACCAGCGTGTTTATACAGCATGACAGATGACGGAAACCTCCTGGGGAACGGGGTTATCAGAACAGCCCACATGAGGAAAGAGGATCATGGCAGCAACTGCGAGAGCATTAGCCGAGTGTAATCCCCCTGTGTGATGGGAGCTCTTACCCTGGCAACATCCTGAAGTGCCTGACAAACTCATCCCTGGTGGGAGTCTGTGACTTTCCCTCTGCTCTCCCCTCGTCGGTCAGCTTGAATGTATTCTTTGGTTTATATTTCCATTATGGTTTTACTTGACAAACTCATGTTCTCCTTGCCACTGACTTGCTTGCTACACTCCAAAAAAAAAAAAAAAATGATGCGACGGCAGCCACAGGACAACGGCGCCAATGTGCTCACCACACACCAGCTACAGGTGGAGAGGAGAGAGAGATACAGCCAATCCATAGATGGGGATTATTGGGAGGCCATGATAGATAAGGGCCAGTAAGAATTTGGCCAGGACACTGGGGTTACACCCCTACTCTTTACGATGAGTGTCATGGGATTTTTAATGACCACAGAGAGCCAGGACCTCTGTTTAACGTCTCATCCGAAAGACGGTACTCTATTGACAGTATAGTGTCCCCGTCACTATACTGGGGCATTAGGAATAACACAGACCACAAGGTGAGCACCCCCTGCTGGCCTCTCTAGCACCTCTACCAACAGCAACCTACTTTTCCCAGGAGGTCTCCCATCCAGGTACTGACCAGGCTCAACAATTTTGTTTTGTTGTTAATGGGTTTTTTTTGTCAATAGTAAATGCATCTGTTTGTGTAGTTTTATAGTTTAAATGACATCACTATATATTTTTAACATGTGGAAAGTATTAAGAATGGGGATAAAGTACTGGCATGTTCGTCTGAAAAATTATTTTATTTTAACAGTGTCATAGACCCTATGGTATGGCTATTTCTTTAGTAAAAAAAAAATCTAGCTTTAGAAGTTGCATGCTTAAACACTGCAAAGTCCATCTGTGTAAAATTCAACATGGCATCCTGCCGAAGGTCTACTGGAAATATTTGATGGCTATTTCATAACATGTAGTGGTAATAGGGGTTATTAAAATTGACCTACACATACCACAAATTTCCTGTGCAGTTATTGCAATCATAATCATTTAAAACACACCGGTGAAGTCATCAAAGAATGAGCATCATACTGAGCAGTGCAGTCATCTCACCATAAGCAATGAGCAGAAGTTCAGGAGTGGAACCAAAGCACTCTAAAGATAAGCAGAGAGTCTCATATCTGAACGCTAACCTTGTCATTTAGTCTTGCAGTCCAGACTGAGTAGCCACAAATGGGCTATTCTCCTTCCAACACAGTGGCAAGTCAGAGCACTCCCTATTTCACAAATGTCAGCTGAGATAAAAGCACTTTTGTGTCTGACTTTCTTTTATGCATGTTTGAAATATTAGAGGCAGCCTCGTAACGGACAAGCTCCTGTCATTATACATCTTTCAAATGGTTCCGGCTACTGAGCCATTTGTCTCCATGAGCGCACGATGGCTCATCCATTTTAGTTTTTATTTCCTCGTTTCAGCACCACAGCTCGAACTATGAAATTCGAAAGGGCATCATGACCATTTCTGGAGCCTAGATATACACCCTTGATTAAAGAAAGAAAAGAAAGAAAGATATGGACACCCTTTGAGAAATCTGAGGTATTTAAAGTTTTGCTGAAAGAAATGGCTCTGATTAAACTTTTTTCAGCCATGGCTGATTTGAACTGTTTCCATATTCCCTAAGGCTTATATCGCTCAACAACTTTTTAGCTCTGTTAAATTTACAGCACAAACTGGCAGAGATGGCTGCCAGAATAAAAAGTACAGTGACAGTGTTTCAGGCATTACAGAATGGCATTTTGGTGTTTGAACTGGCCCTGAATTTCAATAACTTCTATAATATCAACCTTTAATGTTATTTTTCCATCTTTTCTGTAACCTTATTATATTAATGTTATTATTAACTACAAATTGCATTAATTTTACTTAAAATAAAAATTACTTGTATAGCATACAGTACAATTGCACGGGGACACAGGGACATTTGGAAACAAGAATAATTGTTTTTCAAAATAAATTATATTATTTCAACTTAAAACACTGCTTTAAATTGTAATATATTTAAAAATGTCATTTATTCCTGTGATGACAAAGCACAATTTGCAGCAGTCATTACTCCAGTCGTTAATGTCACAGAATCTTTCAGAAATTATTGATTTAGTGCATAAGAAAAATGCATTATCCTCAATGTTGAAAAAAACCTGTTTAACAAACTTCATTAATATTTTTGATGACTAGTAATTTAACTTCGCAGTACAAATAGAAATACAAACATTTTATAAAACCATAAATATCTGTCATTTTCAATTAATTGAATGCATCCTTGCTAAGGTCTACAAAAAATCCCCAAACATTTGTCTATAAAATGTCTACAAATACACACTTTTTCACTGTATCCTTTTCTAGCTTATTTTAAAGTTAAAATTACTCCCATTTTTTACAAAACAGAGAAAAGCAGGTACAGGACCCAAGGCTAAACCTTTTTTTATTGATGATCGTAACCCAAACAATCTTCCCAGCCACTCTGCAACGTGTGAAGCATGGTAAACACCGAATACACATTATATAGATGAATTCTTTATAGCTTTGAATACATTATCTCTGTGCTAATAGTATCATTAGAATAGCTGGAATGCTGCCACCTTGTTATTCAGACATTTGCTCATGGAACGGATGACAAATAGACCGTTCCGACAAGTGCATTTTATACTCGTAAGCTGCCACATGCGATGCTGTGGCTCCACTCCTTTGGACTATTCCTTCGAAACCTTGGCCGGTTTTTCCTTGTAAATCAATAAAGTGGTGCGATTAAGCTTTAGAGGAGAAAACGACTGTGGAGGCCACAAGCGCAGGTACAGCCTTGTGTGCTCTTTAAGTGTTTTGTTCTTGTGAGACCGGTACCGCAACCGACTGAACAACAGCCTAAACAGATTAAAGTATGTCCATAAATTATAAAGAAGACAGAACATCTAAAAGTGCTTCAGTGCTTTCCAGCATAAAATGATGTACCTCTATAATGGCATTCCCAATGGATGACACATCAAGAGCCTCAGCAGAAGATGCCTGCTCAGTTATAATTCAGCTAGGCACTTTACTTACGAACCAGAGCTAAAATTCTAAACATGTTCCGCGAAGAAATTCAACTTTTCATTTTCCCCAAATCCCACCCTTTGGAGAAATGCACGTAGCTACCCTTGCCAGGAAAAAAAAAAAAAAGCAATTTCAAAGGAAAGAGGGAGTGAGACGATACTGGTATTTCTGGGAATGAGAGTTGTTTATGTTATTGTAACAGGTATTTATTAGACTGTAACCTTGAGCTCTATATGACTCATTTGAAGATGCTGCCCTAAAACACCAAAACAGTATTCAGCAGGGTATGTAAGCTCCTCTTCTCTGCCTCTAGATCGTATATTATACTGTGCCGTCTTTTGGAAATAATAGACTGGAATAGCAAATTATGCGCTTGTGTGAATGTGCACAACATCTAGAGACTGAGAGGCAGTGCCCCGTCGTCCATCTTGACAAATGAGCTTAAATTGGTCTGCTACAGGAATCATAATTGCAGAGTTTGCATGGCTGTGCTTGACTCTTTTGCTGCATTTTATTTCCTCCATTAGGAATATTCTCAGAGTGGATGAACCCTGTATTGTGGGTAAGTCTTGTGGACTGACAGCTACTGGCCCAGCATAGGCATCAGCGAACAGAATCAGATACTCCAGAGAGGAAGCGCTTTTATGGTAGATCAGGGTTTCCAGCCTCTCTCATTTAGCACATCCTGTCAGCTGGCACTAGCTGTAAGAGTGATAGCTTCATTTCGTGTTTTAAGGGATGGAGCAATTTTGGATGGCACGTGTACAGCCGCTAGCAAGCGAAAAAATACAGGGGTAGAGCAGAGCACAAATCAGACGCCCTGCAAAAAGCAAAACATTCTCTCATAAGTCATCTTTGAATCTTGATTTTGCACGTAGAGCTACCCAGAGATTTTGTATAGATTTATTTATTTTGCCCTGATGCTGTACATAACTCAGGAGACTCCATTTTGGAGGGTAATTATTAACACACTATTCAAAGGCATTACTGCCTCTTGAACATTATCTCAGATGATCATCCTAAAACGTTCAAGTAATGTTGGAAAAATTGCATTTATGAGTTAAACACATAAATGTCAGCACAAAGTTGTAATTATGAGTAGGAAATGCAGGATTTCTTAAAGCCCAGAGCTTTTAAGTTGGGGGCATGTCAATTAAAGGTAGGACTTGATAGATTAAGCATCTATATTAATGCTAAATTTGTTGGAATTAACTAGTTTTATGGGGAATGAATGTTCTCAGTTCTGTACAAATCTATGTTGAGTGTACAAAATATAAATTTGCTTACAGCCTCTTTATAAATTAAATAAAACACAACAGCACAAACACACCTTGTGTATTACTAATCATTATTACATTTTAAGCAGAAAAGGTACAATGCCACTGTGCTCTGACCTAGATTACGTGAACATGATGTTGTGATGATGTTCAAATGAACTTTCGAGGAACACTTGAACACACCAATATAAACTATGACAAAAACAACTCTGTTGACATGCGATAAGACTAAAAAACGAGAATATGGTCATGGATTATATGGTCTTTGGCATCTTGGTAAATCAGAAAGTAATGTGAAACATTATTTTCTTAGGAGAACATATAAATAATTTTTCCATGTCATCTCAGTGTTATCTACGAGAAACAGCTGATATATTAAATAGATCTAATTTGTGATTTTTCATGCGTAATGCCCTAAGTACAACCAAAAGCCTGAGGAAACTGATGATTTAATGATTTCTGACTCTTTTTATTTATTTTTTTTTTTTAAATGTCACCTTGAGAGATAGACACTCATTTCCTTCCTCACCCCAATGAAGTTTATCGTGACTGTGACACTAAAGCAGATTATGAGAAATATCAGAATATTCACATTCACAATCAGATTCATTGCTCATCCGAGCCTGATAACATTATTGTCACCGAAGGAAAAACCAACAAAAAATGTCCATTGTCTGGCAAAAATGGCAGAGGAATTAAGTAAGGTCGGAATGATTCACTAAATACCTCAAAATTGTGTTTTTTTATATATACGCCACTTCTCCCTCCAAGGAATAGGCTATAATGTCTCCATATGTATCAGGCAGGTGGATTGTTCAGTGTGTTGAACGTGTAGCTCTATGACCACACATAATATTTTACCCACAAACGCTTTATACTAACTGTCAAGCCCTGATGATTACTCACACCAGTGAGAGTGATGCTATCCAATAAACATTTATCAAAGCTGAGTCTAGGTTGAAGTATTAGGCTATCTCTCACAGATCTTATATTTGATCAAATCTTCCATCCCAGCATCTCACCAAGTAGGAGAATTTGCTGAGCAATATTTTACAATTGATTGCGTTTACCTTGGCAAAAGGCGATATGATTCACGGAAACACATTTTGCATTGATTTTACATCACTTCAGTGATCCAATTGTAATGTAAATAGACTAAGCACTCGTAGGAAACAGAATGGCAATGGGAGACCACAAAATGTGAGATATTCAATGCAGAGACACTATTTTTGGTTTTAAGCAAATATTAAATCCGGTCCATTGCTCATTATTTCTTCTGTGGCTTTACTTAAATAGCATAAATATTATTATTGCTTGTCGGTTCTTTGTTTTAGTGCTTACAGTGGTCGCTGAGCTGTGGTTTCCCTGCAGGGGAGGCTGTAATTCATGGCAGGTGAGGCATGATGTTATCAACAGTGGATAAAGTAAGCAAAGACTAGATATATGACATCAATGAAAGATGTTTGGATAGCCACGAGTACATCTCAGCAGACAAACCACAAACAACATTTTTCACATGATTCTGTTTACGGGGCAAATTCTGCAGTCTCTCCACTGAAATGAAGATGTTTTCTTCTTCAAATAGTAGAATGATAGATATACCAGAAAGAAATTCGGGATAGTATACTATTCAAACAAAGACCATGGTAAATAATTGTTCATTATTAGATGAATGAACGAACCAACAAACAAAAAACCAATGAACTGAATTAGAGACATTTAGAAACTCATTTTAGAAACTATAGTATGGGCAAAAGCTACCACATTAAGTGCAGCGTTGTACTTTTTAGTAAAAAGTAAGTTAAAGAACGAGAAAAACATTTGAAAGCTTACCTCATTACATTTATAATAGTTTTAGTAAAATTAACTTTAAAACCAGAGTATTACATTTTTGTAAGGGAATTGGGACTCCTCTGCTGACCGAAAAAGAACTTCTTTAAAGTCACAGCAGGTTCCTTTTAACATGCAGAGGGTTTGTCTTGGTAAACATTGTTCAATCACTCTTCCTAAATAGCAAGGGCCATTATCATAATCATCACTGCTGTTAGCAGCTAGGTGCTCCTGCAAATGATGACAAATAGAGAGCTAGAATTAGAGAGGTCTGGGGTTGTTCTCTGAGGTCAGGACAGAGTTTAAACAATCGAGACACATTCATTTAGGAAACGGTCTCTTTTCTCACCCTGATCGTTTTCTTGGGGATGAAAGTGTCTGTTTTTGTTTCTGTGGCTATGGCAGTGCATTTATTTCCTGTTCTCAACGGGATCTCAATATGTTAGTAATTAGCATAATGCACCCCAAAACATCTCCATATAAGGGCTTTTCACTCGAACTTTCCAGTATAACCATTCGTCATCCTCTGAAAACGTACCTTAGCCTTGCTTTCTGAAGAGGCAGTCTTATAAAGATCTTTGACAAGTATATTATTTTCAAAACACATTTTCACCTTACACATAGGCTTAGATGTGATCAGTCGCATGCATCCCAAAGCTCTGTAGGCTCATCCCAAAGGACTGAAATGAACATTTTAAATACGCTACAAAAAAAAAAACTACTATTAATTAACAAAAAGGTGTAGTCACCAATGTAGACAGTCAGGAAAAATTTATTTTGTTCATCTGCCCCCACAGACCTTGATATCATGGTATGCACAATAAATGATATATCAATTTTGGCTCCCACACCATTATTGTGTGTATTAGATGGAGACTTTATTACCCCATGAGGCCATGGGAGAGGAAGTGGCAGAAGTTGTAGGATGTACAGTAGCATGTTCAAATTTCAATTATACTACCTGCATTCATACTAGCCTATATGGAGCATAACTGTAACACTTTACAATAAGGTGTCATTTGTTAACATTAATTAATGAATTAACTAACATGAACCAACAGTGAACAATACATTTCTTACAGCATTTATTCATCTTTGTTAAGATTAGTAAATAAAAACACAACTATTCATTGTCTTAGTTCACAAATTACCATTAAGCAAGATTAATAGATGATAACCTTATTGTAAAGTGTTACCAGAATAACTATAGCTATATAGTAAGTTTCAAACCAAATTTAGTAGGCCTACGTACTACACAGTATGCAATTTCAGCTAAGGATTCATCAAATCAAAATTATTATGCATATAGAGCGGTGGTTTCAACAGCTTGAGTCCTATTTGCAGTATTTTACATGTAAACTTGTACTTCAAAATGATATATTTTTGGTTGTTTCACTCCTAATTCTCAAAAGTAACCTCACTTTATGAAAACAAATAGTCCTACTTACTGGAAGCACATTTTGTGACTGAATGTGTTGTGAAACTCTTTCAAAACAGCCTCCATTTCTCCATTCAGTCTTTTGTCAGTCACTCTTGAGATTATAGTCTTCAAGCGATTTCTGGAAGCAAATGTTGATATTTGAAATCACCAAAACACGCCCCTACCCCAATAGGGTCTTGCCCATTGATCTATAATAGAGAACATATTATATCACTGGTCTCGCCCCTATTTTTGTAGCTCACACATAAGTAGTCTTTGCAACCCAGGCAACGATCAGATTTGTAAAACAAAGCAGACCAATGTAACACTGTTTCCACAATAAAGATATACGGAGATGCCAAATTAACAACTGCTTCTATGGGTCGCAATATGTAAGCCATCTGGGACATTCTAAAACGCTTAACATTAAAAACGCTTAACGTGGCTTACGCACCTAAAAACTGACGAGGGAAACCCAAATTGCTGTCAAACCTTCCTTGTAATAATCTCTAACTACTGTCAAAAGAACAAGCCCATATACGACAGATAAAGTGAATAATATCACGTTAAGCATTTTCTCCCCCGTAGAAGTCCATTATAAGGAAACAGCTTAAAGGGATAGTTCACCCAAAAATGAAAATTATATGTTTAATTGCTTACCCCCAGGGCATCCAAGATGTAGGTGACTTTGTTTCCTCAGCAGAACACAAACGAAGATTTTTAACTTTA
>JAUMHQ010000063.1:16031754-16044973 GCA_032361165.1 Enteromius paludinosus
TGATCACCTGGATTAATCAGTTTGTCCAATAATGGCAGACAGGAAACAAAGGAGCTGCCTGAAGTTCAGGAAGTAGTACAGCTGTGCATAAAGCCAGTTGTAGTTTATAAGTGGTTGACAAGTGGTGATTTTAACTTTCTTGTCACCCGTCTTAAAATGTAAGGGATACTGGAGCTTGGTTGGGGTGGTGGGACTGCTTACGGCGGGCGACAGAAAATTTCCCTTATTTTCAAATCCAAAACTTGACAGGTATGAAAATTACGTTTTGGAACTAGCAAAAGAGTCGTTGGATGAGGTGCGGAAGAAATAATCCTACTTACAATAGCGATTTAAGTAGAAAAAACGGACGAATCCTTTGAAATATATCATCTGATCGATGTCTTGAGGTGTGGCAAACGTAGTACAAGCGGAATAATTGACTAATAATTGTGTCGTGGCCGCATCACCACCTCGGGTGTGCATTATTTTTCTAATAATTCAACGGCTCGTCGTCAATTATCCCTTACTTAACAACTACCGGGAGAAACCAAAGTTCTAATTTAGGTTAAAAAGTTAATAAAAGCATGTTAAATGTTCACCCCTATAACCATTAGGCTATAAGGAAACAGCTTAACGTAATATTATTCACTTTATAAGCTGAATAAGAGCTTGTTCTTTTGACAGTGGTAAGTCTTTATTGTAAACAAAATTTGACAGAAGTTTGGTTTCTCCCGGTCGCTGTTAAGGTAGCGTTCGTTAAGCCACGTTAAGCTGTTTTCTTATAAAGGACTTCTATGGGGGAGAAAACGCTTAACGTGGTATTATTCACTTTATCTGTCGAATATGGAATCGTTCTTTAGACAGTAGTTAGAGATTATTACAAGGAAGGTTTGACAGAAATTTGGCTTTCCCTCATCGGTTTTTAGGTGCTTTAAGCCACGTTAAGCGTTTATCACGTTAAGCGTTTCAGAATGTCCCAGCCATATGCCATATTGTAGCGTCATTTACCATAATCTATGGTGGACACAAGCTGCATGACAAATCTCTGACAGATAACTGCTGACGCGTTCTATTTATGACCTGCTAACATAAATTTCAAACGATAACGGTCACTTTATTGCGTCCAGTGTAGACTTTAGCTGTCGCAGCGTCAGACACGATGTTACTCACCTATGGAGAAGAATTAAAGCAACCTCGGCGTCCGATCGCAGGCCTTCCGCTCCTTGAATTCTCTCTAGCGCTGGAAAGCTGATACGACACGGGTCCTACTTCTTGCCATATGGTTCCGCAGACATTTTTCTCTTTAGCTTTTTTTATGTTTCGGTCGCTGTTCACTGAACGCACTCTCTTTCACGTCATTAGTAGACACGCCCCTTACTGCTGATTGGCTACAAGTTTGTAGCATTTTGAAAAATCGCTTTATCCGTGTGAAGGTAATGCTGTGATGTGTGACAATGTACATCCATAAGGGGAAAACGGGTGTCACTGAATTTACCCATAATCTGACATGATGGCACTTTCATCAATTAATCATCAATCAGCCTGATCGAATGTGTGAACAAATGACTCTTACGGACCTATTTATTTGAATGAGTCAGAGAACACTCGCTTTTTTATTTTAACTTTTTTTTTTATTTAGTGCTTTTTAGTGCCACTTTGGATATTTACTGAAGTAATCAATCATCAATAGTATTGTGAAAATTTATTTTATTGTTTAAAAGGTCATTGTTTAGCAGTAAGGCTCACTCGACTATACACAAAAAAAAAAATGTAATGGTAAAAACTTGTTTGATGGTTAACGGCAAGTTCCCTTAATATATATGGTAAAACTGTAATAGATATTTACCCTAAAATACAATTTTTGGAAGATAAAATTACACAACTGCCGTTTTAAAACTGTAATAGAAATTTACCCTAAAATACAATTTTTGGAAGATAAAATTACACAACTGCCGTTTTTTATATAAATTGTGCATGATTTTACTTACAATGTATTTTTCTCTCTTTTCTTTTTAGTTGTGAGCCTTGTTTATGCACAATAAATGCACGCACAGTATGAATGAGATCCAGTGGAGCTGGAGAACCAACATTAAAGTTTAAAAATACATCCTGATCCTTTTATTTGTGTGACAGCTGTCTACAGGGCATGTATATTTGAGTAGTAAATATAAAACAACGAGCTTGAGTAAAGAAGCGGATGCTTTATTTATGCTTAGTAGGTAACTTTCTCTTGTCCTCCTATTCCTGGCTTGCTTCAATAGTTTAATCTTTTCATTGAGATGTGAGGGGCGAGTGAAGTCTCTAGAGGAGGTGTGTCACTGTGAGCAGGTGGAGGGGGCATTAATTGCTGAATCAGAGCAGGTCCTCTGCCCTGCTGCGGTGCTGATAATTGGGAGGGGAAGCTTGCTGACAGTGCAATGCCAAGGTCAGAGAAAGAAAAAATGAGACAGATAACTGAACAAATACCAGGAGAGAAAGAATTTAAACCTGCACAGGAGAACAACAACTGGCTAATCGGATATCAGACAGGCTACATTAATGACGCAAACTGAGGCTAGTGAAAGATTCTTTAGCAAATGTACACAGCCTTTACAACCCTTGTGTTCCAAATCAATCATATTTACTAAGCAACAGACAATTCAATATTTAATAAGAAAAAAGATTGGAACGTGGATGATGGTCAAAGAACAGGAAATCAACGCTATAGGTACAAAAAAAAAAAAAGTGTGTGTGTTACATTTCTTTCATGTTTAATTATGAATATTAATTGAGGATGTTAATTTTGCTCAAATAATGTACAATGATCAATCAGACCAGGATATGAACAAAAATAATTAAAAGCAGGCTAACCTACTATTTTTCGCCTACCTTTATAGTCGCTGATGAAAATTTTGCTTTGGCACCACAGGAATAAATTATATTTTAAAGTATATTAAATCATAAAAATGTATTTTAATAATATCTCATATTATTTTTTTTTTAAGTGTTTTTGTTTAAATAAAATATAAATAAATAAAGCAGATAGATAAATAGATAGATGAATGGATTATTTACCACATTAAGAATATGCTTTGTTGTTATTTGTTTTATTTAACACTTTATGTTGACGTGACATTTTTCATGTTCTTGACACATGTTCTTTTTTCAAAATAACCTTGCACCTCTTTCTTGCGACCCTTGATAAAAACGTTTCATTTCCAGATTTCCCATTGCTTTGCTAAAATACGATCTGTCGCAGTCATGAGTGTTTGCCTTTCAGTGACTGACTTGCGGTGAAAATCTCTTGAGCTTGGCGACACTTTATAAAAGCAATTTTCACCACAGTGGTAACCCTGTATTTGAAGGTCTACCAAACAATGCACATTCTTTTATTTTGCTACTATGTTGTTAGACGCATCTGTCAGGAAAAGGGGTGTGAATTGAAAAGTATATGTGACCTGAGTGGTGCTACACTTAAGTATGTTTTCCTGTCAGTTTGTTGTGTGATGCTGTTTTAAAATTGTTCAGAATTGTTTCCAGATGAACTGAGCTATATAAGGCCCTGAGGTGATGTAAAGATTAAATGTGATTGTGCGTTTCTCTGAATGTTTATGCGTGAATCTGATCCGATGTGTCAAAGGAGGGGAAAATAGTGACAGTTTTGTATATTTTGCCCTTAGAGGAATTTATTGCCCTCGTCATACAATTTTGGCCTTCTGGATATTCTTTCCCCTTTCTTTTTACTGAAATGACATTTCATAAAAGTAGACATTTGGCTTATACTCTTAAAACGCACCACATACAGTAAAGCAATTGGATTACAAGGGAAAAGTTATAGAACCACGTTATTACCTCAGTCTCAACTGTAACTCCCTTTATCAGAAATAAAAGCTCTCTCCATGAAAGCAGTCATCTTATCTCTTCAGTCTCATTCTTTTGGCCTGGAGGAGACTGAGGTGATGGGATTCGGGCGGATGCTGAGATCAGACATGACACAGTATCGCTCTGCACTAATTTGACCTTTCATGTGGTCAAGCATTGACCACAAGCTCCATATTTTCGAGTCTTGTTGACAGTCATAAACCTGTAGCCTACAGCTGTTATGAATGATCATTTACAAGGCATATTAACATGACTTCCATCTTGCAACCAGCCCAGAATGTGTGTCCCTGAAGTCAAGTGCAGTTTATCACTAGGCTGCTGATATGATCAGAGAATTGCATTATGGGTACAGAAATCTACTTTCATATCTTGATTTGGGACAGATGCTTCAGGTGACATTTGCATCTGCTGCCTCAATGTATTTTGTCCAGGATGCAGTTTAAGAATGAAATTTTATATGTTTTATATATTTAATTAATTCACTCAAACTATGGTATTGTGCCATAACAATATCTGACTAAATTATATATTTTAGAATTACAATAATATATTTTAATTTTTAATTTAATGGGTTACTTACTATTTCTTTGTGATTATTAAATGTACTAGCAACCACATGTGAAAACGGTTTCTAAATGTTTTTTTATTTTGTTACTATTATTGTAGTTTATATATAAGAACATTTTCAGAGGGGTATAGCTTGACAGTAGTTTAAATTATATGTATTGCAAAGCTGCAGTTTCAGAGTAGCTTCCCAAACATTGCAAGCTACATACCATAATAAAATGTTCCATACCCTGGCTGAAGAAAGGATCTTGGGAACACTCTGCAGCATTTGTGTCAGCCCAGGAACTCGGTCCCAGGAGACGCTCAGCCAGTACCTGTCACTGTAGCTCTCTCCGCCCCATAAATCTTCACATAGCATAGCCTTGTGTTACTCTGCCAAGAGGAATTAAGGCTGGAAAACAAGAAGCCATGACACGAAGACAGAGCTTCCACCTGAACCACATGGGACATGGAAGCAGAGATGTGCCACACAGCCTAAAAGTGTGGAAGTGTAGGGAAATATGAAGTGAGATTCCCATATGAAGAAAGTCTGCTATTACTGACGCAATGTAGAATATACAAAATCCTTCTCATCTCATCTAAGGCAGCTTTTTTAACATCATGCTATAAAGTCACAAAACATGCATGCTTTAAATAGCATAATAAAATCAACATACATGGATAGAGTAGATTCTCTCAATCCTTAGTACTGACTGTAAATGCTGGTAGTACTTGATGTCGCAGTAGTAGCTACAGGTGAGGCAACACAGAAAACTCAAATCAGGGGGCAGTTATCGTCCCTGCTGTCAGGGACATTATTCATAATGTAAATTACAATAACACCTGCAACAACACCTGCCCCGCTTCTAAGGAGGTCATTGCTGCAAACTTCAGTTTACTGCTAAAAAACGTTCTCCCCCTGAAAATCATAATGAAATATGGTGCACTCAAATTCTCAATTAAAATATGCAAACAAATAATTTTGTCATAATGCACAGTTTTTTCCCCCAGATAAATGAATGGCGTTAAAGGCATTTTCGCAATCTTTCTCTGTTATCTATATCCATAAATAATACATTTCATAAAAAAAAAAAATAACATAGACATTGTATGCAGTATACAACCAGACAGGCATTTACAAAATATTATTGCCTTGAAGAGGTTTTAAAAGTCCTTACTTTGATGTCTATTACTTTCTCAGAAACACTTCACCAATCAGGCCTCCGGTCAAGCCTTATCTTCCCTCATCGCTATCTGCTGCTCTGCACAGGAACCCGAGTCTTCGCCAGACAGCCTGTGAATACACAGAGGTTTGGTCTCTCAGGATAGGCTGTAGTGTTAGTTCTTTCGAAGATAAGACAGGTCATCAATAACCCTGTCCTACATGAGTGAGAAGCGTTTCTAAATCAATGTTTGTATTTTGCTTCTTTAACTGTTTAGCTTTATAGGCAAAGCAAGGCAAGGCAAGTTTATTTATATAGCACATTTCATACACAGAGGTTATTCAAAGTGCATTACATAAAAAGAAGCAGGATAACCATAAAAAATAATAAAACAATAGTCACAAAAAAAGGAAGTAGAAACAATTATAAAAACAATGATCACAACAATAAAACAAAAAATGTAAAATGTAAAAACTGATTGATATAATGATTTCAAAATGATTTCAAAATGTCGGGACAAAGCACAGTGCTCATTCAGTAAATGCACAGCTAAACAGAAGAGTTTTACAACAAACTGCTGTAAAAGTGAATTTGTACCTTGTTGAGATGTGACGTGAGCAGCTACAAGCAACCAATACAAAGTGATGGGGTGTGTGACGTTCACTCTCTTTAGCTTGTTAAAGACCGCAGTGGGTAAGTAGCAGAGGCTTGATAGTTGTTACAGATAAACCTGAGCCCACGCCAGGCTCCACCCTCACTTCCTCTCTCAGATCCCAGTCACTGGAATACTAATCATCTGCACCTGTCACACCCCTAACGATCACTCAACCACACCACATATAAGCACACACATCCTGTCATCCAGAGTCCAAGCTCGTAGATACCTGAAGTGGACATACGCTTGCTCTCTGATACTTACTTGTTGTCTCCCCTGCTCTTCCCATAGAGTGCTGCTTGATCCCTGTGTTCCTTGATGTCTCCTAGTGATGTGGTGTGGTTGTGATCGTCTCGTCTACTCGATGTTCCCTCTGTTGATGACCTGCAAAGACAAGAGACTGAATTACATTGAAGTTAACGTTTTACATCTATTGTCTGCCTTTAAGTTACTCACCTGTTGTTTCTGGATTCAGCTCTGCTTATCCTGTAAATACTTACCACCATTCCAGTTGTCTGTCCGCTTTGTTACAATAGTACATTATGAAGGTCTGCCAAGAGTGCAGTGTTTATTTTCACCATTGAAAGTTCTTCAAACTTAAAAAAAAAAGTGCCTGTACTTTTCTTATTAATAATTATTATATTTATAATCACAATATAGCTATTAGTTTATCTGTGCTATTATAAATAAGAACAGCTTTACACAATTACATGCATTGCCTTTATCAATTTACATCTGAACAAAAGCATTCATGTACAAAAAACAAATAGGCTTAATCGAAGGTAAAACTTACTTCAGTGTGTTGATTACAAATAAATTAATGATTAAAACTACAAAAGCAGTTCAATCAAAAAAGGCAGATAGTGATTTCCTTTTCTCTTTTATTGTTAGATACATAAATGACATAGGCTATTGCACAAATCTAATATTACACATCAGATATTTTCTCCAAGCGTTCACTTAAGGCAGAGCAGATATGTTTGAATGAATACTTAAATATTGTAATATGTGTGTATTTAATGGGATTGCAAGCTGTAGAAAGCACCTGTCATCTCTGAATTATGATGTGACAGCTTCTGTACCGGTCAGACTGTGAGTGCTGCCGCGGTTTACGTGACAATGCCAAACTAGACTTCCTTGGCCCCAATTGAAAGCATGTTTACACTGCCTGAATCGTTCCCTATCACCTACAATGTGCACTACGTGCCATTTACCGTATAGAAAATACTAATGCTGTGAACAAGTGACCGATCTCAGCTGCTGCTTCAGCATCTACAGTATTTATAATTGTAGGTGGTGGGCACTTCAGATTCTAGAGAGCATTTGATTGGTCAGAAGATTTGATATGAAGCTGAAGTACGAGGTACAGTAACATTAAAACAAATTGTTGATTTGTGACGGAACACACATAACCTTAAAACTAACATACTGATACTAACACCCAAAAAAATTTGACTTTTAATACTGGTTCCTGAATTTTTCAAACTTTTAACCCCCTTGATGCCTTGCGACAGCCAATCACCAGAGCTTGATTTGGCTCACTGATGTTGAAGTATTAAATTTGGTATCGATCAACAATACATTGTTTGATACTTAATTGTTTTGAGGCAATGCTTTCAGTGTCTAAAAAGTATCAGATACCCAGCCCTACCCAGAGGTGAACATTCTCTTATGTTTTACTCACCTTCATGCCTTCCAAGATGTTTTTCTTTCCTCTGCAGACAACTTTTAGAGTTTTTTTCTGTTGAGGCATAAAATTAATCTTAGTGGGTATAAAAAAAATATTTAGATTATCCAAAAAAAAATTTAAGGCAGAAAGGATAAAGGTAATCCATATGGTTCTAATGAAACAAAGCAATTGCTGTTAGTGTAGTTAGTAATGTAGATTTCATTAAGAATACTTGCCTTTATACAATAAAATTCACTGACATAATTTCATACATACTGATATTGCATGAAAAGAAAATCTAGAATATGTTGTATTACCGTTAGAATTTGTATGATTACATTTGAAGACTTGCCAAATGGAAATAAAATTAATAGTAATAATAATAAACAAAAGCTATCATTCCACACCTTGCCATGCTTATCTGCTGTAGCTCTCCAGTCTTTCCACACAGCCTGAAACCAAAAAAACATGTTTTAATACTTAGTATTACATCCACACATTACAGTCTATGTTCCACTGAGACAATGATCTGGAAACTGAGGAGGACATGGTGACAGTAATGTTTTAATCCACCATGTGATTTCAGCAACATTTATAGAAAGTAACATTGGAGGACAAAGTACACATAATAAAATATACTACGTACACCAGGTACAAACATATATAAATACATATTATATATTTAATGCACACTAAATATCTTGTATGAAAGACTTCCCTCAGTCAGTAGGATGTCTTCTGTAGTATCGTCCGAATTTGTTGTAGTTGATGAAATAGGTTCACTGAAGAAAGATCATATTATTTTCAGACACATTTCAGAAAGGAGAAGTTACGTTAACCTGATATAAACTAATTCAAATAGTTCACGCCATTCCATCAGTGGGGTTGTATCTGTACAGAAGCACTGCACGCACACACAAACACACAGTGCAAATCACAGAACAACAATGACAACAATAGCACTAATATATATGACTAAAAATTAGTCTTTGACATCAATATGATGTTGGCTTTTGGTTTATGCCACAACCTAAATTCAACCAAATGTTAACATCTACTGATGGTAGACTTTGACATTGTATGAAATGATGGTGGTTTTTGTTTAGTTAATGCTGCAACCTAAAATCAACCAAAGATTAACGTCTACTGATGGTAGACTTTGACGTCACATTATGACGTTAAGGTGATGTTGGATTTTGGTTACCATAGCTCATGAGTACAGGTACATTTTTAAATGTAGAATTTTGTGAAAAAACTATTTTTTTTGTAAATTCGAACTTTTTGTAAATTGTAACTTTGTAATCTTCTACATCAAATTCACGTTGGTTTAAGACATTGGCTAGGTTAGTTAATGTCACAACCTAAAACCAACCAAAGACCAACGTCTAGTGATGTTAGACTTTACCGTTGTACTGTATGGACGTCACATTATAACATTAAGATGACGTTGGATTTTGTTTAGGTAATGTCACAACCTAAAACCAGCCAAAGGTCAACGTCTACTGATGTTAGGTTTTGACATTGTATGGACATCACATTATGACATTAAGCTGACTTTGGATTTTGGTTAGGTAATGTCACAATCTAAAACCAAGCAAAGATCAACGTCTACTGATGTTAGACTTTGACGTTGTATGGACGTCACATTATGACGTTAAGATGACTTTGGATTTTGGTTAGTTAATGTTGCAACCTAAAACCAACCAAAGATCAACGTTAGCTGATGTCGGTATTAGACGTCAGTTAACATTGTAATTAATCAAGTTGACGTTGGATTTTGGTCACCAACATCGCAACCAAAATTTCACCAAATCAATGTCATATGGCGTTGTGGGAGCAATGACAAAAGTCTAAATCTGCATAACTGTAATATTGTTATCAATTAGAAAAACAGAAGTCGTGTAGATTACTGGTCCATTGTGAGTAAGTGGTTTTATATTAGATTTCCCCAAATCTTTTCGGGTGAACAAATAAACTCTACATCTTCAGTAGCCTGGAGTTGAGTACATTCCTTTAATAAAATAATTAACATTTTTAACAAACAAAAATGTATTTAAACTTAGATAAAATTACCACTTTGTTAAATTAAATGAGAACTAAGTTGATCTAGAGTCACTAACTTTAAAAACCTTCAGGCCTACAGATGGGTTGGATCTTGGCATTGGTTTTTGAGGTATTATGATATTGAATTAAGTTAATGCATATGTTCAGTCTCTGACAGACTTTATTTACGGGTATGATCTACATTTATCTATCTCCATGTCAGACATGTGTCCTTTGCTGCCCAATGTTTTCCCTACAAGCTTTCTTATACAAAAAAGATCCTGGATTGTAGGCTAATATCCATCAAACAGAATTATCTTATTATATGCCTCCCTTTGTAGTCCCCATTTTCTTATATACAATGCTGGAATAGTTTTAAGCAAAATTGCCTTTTATCTAAAGCCATTATCATTTGTTGCCAGCATAAATAGAATCAAGCCATCTCTGTGATTTACCGTTCGACCAGATTTATTTCCCCCTTTCCAATCACACAAAGTGGAAAAATCTTTTAAGTCTCAACTCGGCACTCTCCATGTTACATTTTTAGCAATGATGCACATTGATGCACAGTAGCTGAATTTTTATATTTTATGGCCTCAACCTTCTATACTCATTGAAGGACAAGAGCTGTATAGTTTACTAGAGCATATCCAACATCTTTAGCTTGTTATTGGCAGTGAAATGCTCTGATGGGGAACACATGAATAGGGTTTCTAAGATATGTCCAACTCAGTTTGTTCAGTGCAGTTGTAAGGTTTTAAAACTAGTAATTTTGTTGTCTTGGTTATTTGGACCTGACCAATTCAACCGTTAAAGATATGGTAAAAACCATGACAAAGCTCATATTGATAAAAAATGATGTGGAAAAGTGTTTAGAAGCATGTCAGGGTCTGAGCAGATGTCTTAGAGGTCTACAATACTGTACATTCATATTTGGGTCAAACACCTGAAAAGGTGGATCTCTGTCCACTTGCACAGCAAGGTTTGAATGGCAGCGTATTCAAATGAAATTCAATTGCACCATCATTCTTATTAATGGAAACAGACCCTTCATTCTCACTTAGTCCTTTGTAAACATTTGACCCAGCAAACACTAAACTAAAGCAGGTCAAGTCAGGCTAATTACAGACAGACACACTGAGCCGTGGCGTTTGTGTTCCGAAATGTCCCAATAATTTCCTATGCACTCTCATTCAGCAATACCTTCAAACATATAGCATTGTATAGGTTCAACAGCAAGTGTTACCTACATTCGTTAACATGCTGACACAGTAACTGATACAGGTAGCCCCCCCCCCCCAATGAATTCAATCACAAGTGATCACAAGAGACACATTTGAGATGCGATGTGCAACTCAAGGTGTACTAAGGGCCATCGAGGTGTTGATTGGATTTTGCAGCAGATTCCTTAAATTGCATTGCCTTCTGTATGAGATGGGTGCCTGACAATAATGTAGATAAATCTATTTATAGCTGAATAATGGCAAACATGCTAATCCAAATGATTGAGATGCCTCAAAGAGAGCAGTTCTACATAAAATAAGTTCACAGTTACAGTATAAAATATTATTATTCTATTATTATAGGCCAGTTATTTACAAAACCATGTTGGATAAGCTATTTAAATTTCAGCTTAGAGAATTACTTAGAAAATGATATAATCATTGATCAAATACATGTTAAATAAAAATGCTAAGACCATTTTGCTAACCGAATTTACTGATACACTGCAAAAAATGTCCCAATAACTATCCACTCTCATTTAATAATGCCATCAAACATATAGCACTGTATAGATTCAACACCTACATTCATTAAAATGCTGACACAGTAACTGAAACAGGTAGTCACGAGAGAAAATGATATAATCATTGATCAAATACATGTTAAATAAAAATGCTATTGCAAAAAATACATTGCAAAAAACAAACACAAAAGAGTGAATTCGCTTGACCTACTTGAACCCATGCCAAGCCGCCCTAACAATTTCCACTTAAAATAACTTTGCTATTG
This sequence comes from Enteromius paludinosus, assembly GCA_032361165.1. Taxonomy (NCBI): domain Eukaryota; kingdom Metazoa; phylum Chordata; class Actinopteri; order Cypriniformes; family Cyprinidae; genus Enteromius; species Enteromius paludinosus. The sequence goes on from JAUMHQ010000063.1 coordinate 16,043,684, forward strand.
AAAAAGCATATGATAACTTCACAATATATAGTGATGATATGTCCATACTGCACAAAACACAATTTATAACACTATTTTATATCGTACGGAGCAATTACTTTTAATTGGACTTGCAGTGTAGGTTTCTTTCACAACAATAGGCTAGCTAATTATTGGCAGCTCACGAGCACAAAAGGTCACCATGCAGTGTAGTGCAATTACCTCCAACATTATTAAAGTGACTCGACACACTCACATGGTCCCTTTGATGTGGTACAGTCAGAAATCTCATTACAGTAGCCACGGGCAAGTTAAATTGGTCACGACTTGAGGAATATGTACTTGGACAGGTGCACAACAACATGATGCCAGCTAGCATTGTTTCCTCTGCCGTTGCTGGCAGGATAGAGCATTTGTCTGTGGTTTGTTTTCAAACCAATTCAGATGGAAGCAACATGAAACCATCATCACCGGAAGCAAAAACAAGCTTGAGTTTCAATAAGATATCTCAGGGGTTGCGCAGGTGACTGATGGCAGGGCCGTTCATCTAGAGGAACAGCGTGGAAGACGAATTTGTCATTTAACACCACAGGCTCTTACTGATGTATGCCACCTATTTCTTATCTGCACACTGTACCACCTTCAGCCAGCAATAAGTCACACATCTTACCTGTTCTGCATGAACAGACAAAATCCTACATGCTTTCTCAATTAGCCAAAAGACAATAGAGATCATTATCGCAAGTGGCTTATTTTTATTTGATTCGCCTCTGTGCTGACGCTTGACAACTGCACACATTGCGCTGTTGACTCTGCACAATCATTCGTTTCAAAGTCTGGCAGGAGCCGGGCCACCACCCACCATATCCATCACAGCCTTTGCCAACCTGGCATCTCCCCACAGTCATTCCTTTTACAAAGTGCCACGTCATGTCTTTCTGAAGGACAACAGAAGCAAATAGTTGACTGTTGTAGCTCAGATCAGACGCTGGCCCTCCAGCAATGACACAACATCAACGAAAGCAAGAACGCTAGTTGCTTTAACAGTGATTGATCAGGCTCTGATGAAGCTCCCTCAGGTGGTGTAGCACATTCGCGGCATGGTGCGCATTTGCATCTTGAATTGTTGTGTAATTAAAAGCAAAGACACCACAAATGCAGACAAAATGTGTTTAGAAAGGAATTTAACTGAAAACTACTAAAATATCATGTTATTAAGTATTATCTTATTTATACATAGTCAGTGTATATAAAGTATAGTATAATAAAAATGTGCAAACAGAATTGGGGAAAAAATAGACTCCATTTTAA
>JAUMHQ010000063.1:16045643-16055781 GCA_032361165.1 Enteromius paludinosus
TAAATTAAATTAAATTAAATTAAATTAAATTAAATTAAATTAAATTAAATTAAATTAAATTAAATTAAATTAAATGACAGCTTTTGTACCTTTATTTGAGAGAGTGTTGGCAGTCCTACAAGGGTGTGACTAAATCTAACAAACAAAATAAGTAAAATAAATAATAAACAACAACAATAACAACAATGGTGACACTTTATTTTAGGGTGTCTTAACTTGTTGCTGATTAGAAAGCATATTACTAGAATAATAGCTATTTATAGCCCTAATTAAGCACATAATAATGCCTTATTCTACAATTCTACATCCCTCAGACAGACTAGATAATAATCAGATCAGATCTCTGTGTGGATCACTGGCTGTCCTTGTGCAGACAATAATCTCACTGCATTATTACAATTAATGACAAAAACTAATGTTTGGAAATTCAAACTGATATTTCCAACTGACATGCTAGATAGAAATACAGTAACTGACTTAAAACCATTTTTTGTTGATGAAAATACTAGTGGCCTAAGACTTTTGCACAGTACTGTAAATATAACAGTATAGCACAAAATATTACCAACAACTATTTATTGCTCTCCAAACCACATCTCCACATACAGAAAACTTTGCCCAGATCCCTGAATTGAAAAAGCAATAGAAACACATTAATAAACTCTTTACTGCCTTTGGTTTATGAATTAGCATGGATATGACAGCCCTTTCAAACTTTAGCCAGAATTGCTTAACTCAAACTGACAGTTTCTTTATTAGGCATTGGTAGTGGAAGCTAGGAAGCCAGGGCAGCATCTGGTATAAGAGAGTTAGAAACAATCTGTAAATTGAAGTTAGACCCCTAAACGGATTTAAAGCATATCTAAATACCACTACGGTAACTTTTAAGCCTCTGCAGCACCATGGCTTTCAAATGTATACCATGGTTCAGTGATTTAGCCTTTTTTTTTTTTTTTTTTTTTTTTTTTACAGAGCAGCTCTACACTGCAGCACAAAAGAGCTCTGTTCTGTCAAAAGCAAAACGTTTGCTTGTTTAACCCAATATTTTACCCATGACCAAAACATTTAACTGTCACCAACTTAATAGCATACAGTAGAAGCACTTTTATGTGCAAGGGTTATTCCTGAACACATGTTATTCCTACATTTTCTTTACAAACAGTTCCTCAGGTCCCTGATGTGTTCAACAATGACCTTGGAAGACTCATGGCTCTCAGTCACTAATGCTCTGCTGCAGAGGCAGAAATCAGGATTCTGGGAGCATTTCTGTGGCATTTCTCTTGCATTTTAGAAAGCCCATGAATAAAAGAGCACAAGCTACACAGAAGTACACTGAACAATGCAGGGGGAGCGTGATATTTTAGCATTTTTTGTAAAAGATGGAATTGACATTGTGGGTAAGATTCATTAGCTGATGTTACCCTTGGTTGTGCCTTCAAAATAACAAGCGGTAACAATTAGTGCAAATTAAGGGCTTCCTTTTTAAATCATCATGTTAATAAGTGTATAAAAATAAATGTATTCATTTGATTATACATATATATTTGTAATATTATTAATATTAGCACATATTCTGCATGACCATATTCTACATCCCTAATCCTACCCAATGTCTAAACTCCTCACTAAATACCTCACTAATTATTAATAAGCAGCAAATTAGGAGTTCATCGAGGCCAAAATTGAACCTTTAAATAAAGTGTGACCATGCTTTAATTCCTTGTAAAATTACTGAAATTACTGAAATATAATAATATAATATAATTTTAAATCTTATTTGTTAAATATTGAGTACCATATCTCAGCACAAGACATATAAAACATGTTATAAAATGTTTAAATTCCATTTTATTTGTAGATAAATCAAGATATTTACATTTACATCCACATTTACCTTTTTCTATAAATATTTTGACAAAAATAGGGCATTTACCATATAACTTTATTCTCTGATCCATGATCAATGCACATTTTAGCAAGTGGCCCCAAATTAGAAACTTTGACTATCCCTGTGTAACGGTGTCGGGTCTTGTCTCTTGTCCCGTAATTCTGTTTTGCCTTTGTTTTGAGTTCATTCTGTGTATCACTTGTCTTGCCTTGTTTTGATGTCCCTGTCATTAGTAGTTGATTTGTCCCAGCCGTGTGTCACAGGTGTTTTGAGTTTCCCCCGTGTACTTAAACCGTGTCTTTTTGAGTTTTCCTTGTTGGTCGTTGCATGTTGAATGTAAATGTCATTGTGTGTTTGCCAGTCGTCTTGGTTCCTGTTCCTTGGATTTATTATTAAAAGACTTCATGTTTTCATTCACCAACATCTTTGTCCCGTCTTTGCTCACCGTGAGGCTTGGTGAAGCATGACAACCTGCCTTACTCTGTCCTAAAATGAAAGGTGTAATCGAAAGGTTATGTATGAAGAGTCCAAAATTCATTAAAAAGATTGTGAATGTACACACTTGAACATTTTTTATTCACACAGACAGATCCTCACTCTGTTGTTTTGTGGATGTTACTGAGTCACGCGTGACTAACTGTCCTCTCTGAACATAATGAAGACACACACCACACGTCTGGCGCTGCGCCTGACAGGAGCAGACTTCAGCTGCTGACATCACACACACACACACACACACACGCCACACAGTTTTTTGACAGTTTATGTGCACTGTAATAAATAATCATTTCATTAATGTATGTAAATGCATGTTAAACAAAAAAAAAAATTCAATCAGATCAATATAAGTCTGCCAAAAGGAGCATGGCAAAAGCAACTGAAAAGAGAAACCCAAGAAGCATCTTTGAATGCTAAAATGGCATTTTAATATTTCAAAGGTTTTAAAAAGAGTAATATTTTTAAGATTCTTCAGCAATCTGGGGAGGCAGAAAATGGATGGAATGAAGAAGGAGAGAAAGATTCTCTTATTATGTATAAAAGCTGTCATTTTTGTCCGTTCTCCATTCTGCCGTGTCCTGCTTTGTCAGTTCTCAGAGATGAAGCCATCTTATCTGTTAAGCCTGAGCAGCATCTGTTGTTCTATAATGAAAGAGATTACTTTAATACCAAAATTCGTTTTATCTTTATTCAAGATTTTGAGCTCTTAGAAGACATCTCCTTCCATTTTTTGTTGGATGCCACCAAAACCTCTGGAACAAATACCTTCTGATCTCTGTCCCAAAACATAGCGAGATGCCTACCTAGACTTAGATTTATCTAGTTTTAGATATCACAGGCAGCTTTGATCCAGATGCGGTAGTGCAACAAGCTCTCAGAAAAATCAAGTTGGTGAAAAAGTGAAAACTAAAGTTTTCAACAGTGGACAGAAGATGATTTGACTGACTCCCAGGTTTAAACAAATTGTTATTATTGTATTATATAATTTCTTTATCGTTTTATTATTTATTTTTGGGGCAAGAAGCTGTGTAATAAGCCAAATAATATACAGCTAGCAGGTTGTTATCACAGAATAAAGCCCTAATCTACTCATCCTCAGGCCATCTGAGATGTAAATGAGTTTGTTTCTTCAACAACAAAAATTTAGCATTGCATCACTTGCTTACCAATGGATCCTTTGCAGTGAATGGGTGCCGTCAGAATGAGAGTCCAAACATCTGATAGAAACATCACAATAATGCACAAATTGGATTCACATCTACAGGCCATCAATAATGTTTTATGAAGCAAAAAGGTTTTCTTTGTAACAAACAAGTCCATCATGGTATTTTAATTTTAAACCATGACTTTTGGCCGAAATACATGTCCATCATTCATAAAAATGGCTCCTCCAGTGAAAAAGTCCATCCCCTGTTGTCCTCTCACATCAAATATGTTTATTTAGATCTGTTTTAGATGGTTCTGTGTGTATTTCACTCCTGTTTCAGACAGGATCACTGGAGCAAGCAGTATTATGGGGATAGGAATCACATTTTAGCTAAAGGTAAGAGTATTATTAATGATTCATTTGTTTATTGCAAACATGAATATTGTGATTTTTGTATCAGCTTCATTCTGACGGCACTCATTCACTGCAGAGGATCCATTGGTAAAAACAAAGCGATGTAAAACAAAATTTCTCCAAATCCACTCCAGTGAAGAAACAAGCTCATCTACATCTTGTGTGGTCTAAGGATTAGTACATTTTTATAATTTGTGGGTGAACTATTTCTTTAAGAAAATTATGTTTGTGTAGTATTAAGTTGCAAAGTACAAAATGTTCAGTTCTCATTATTGAACGTTATTGGTCGCTCCCTCACAGTGGGTTATCCTAAAACCGCTGTGGACTTTGTCTGCTTCAAGTCAATACATGTAACAGATCAGTAATTTATCAGCAAAGTATCAGTGGTGTAGCACCGATATATCAGGGACAGAGAGTAATTGTTTGGGTGGTTCAGCATGACTGGGATCCAAATATTCTTTGCAGAGAAAGTCATTCAGTGCTTTTGATCTTTTCACTTTAAATTCACAGTGCAATGTCGCATGATAGATGATGGGAGAGAGAAATAAATATTTAAAAAGCAGGGCAGACAGGAGTGGAAGATGGAGCTGTGGGTGTTCCACCATTCAAAGGCAGTTTGAACAATAGAAGCTGCTCCAAGCTACTCAGCGTCCCCTCACAGCGAACCCCAACAACCCCCCCCCCCCCATGCCCTTCTGATGACGGTTCGTTTCACCCAGCTTACTTTAGCGTGACTGATAATGAAAATGCAGGTAACGACCCATTTTCGAGGCGGCAAATGACAATGACAGCAGTCACTGAATGTTCGGAATCAAATAGCCAGGGGTGCGAAGCCAGACCCGGAGCCATTTGCGCCTCTGGCTTCTCCAGAGCTCAGTGAGTTAGCAGTAATCGAATCATATGAGAACGCACTCAGGGTGGCTAAGAGAGATGTTGCACAGCCAGAGAACAGAACAGAGCCTTGGGTGGCAAACAGAGAGAACTTACAACCAAGATGACGAGCCTTGCAGGCAGTTTTCAACTCCTTTTTTGGACTGCTGAATGAATGCATAGCTGTGATGCAGCCTGGCAACTGGAAAATACAATGGAATACAGTCTGCGTGGATACAAAGCACAAAATAAAGCAAGTTAGCATTTTTAAAGTCTTATGCAGAAATTATATGTCATGTAAATATGTATACACAGCATGTACTGTACACACACACAGAAATGCCATTTATAGTACAATGTTATTGTTTTTTTCATCTACAGTATTTCAGCATGATCTATCCATCTATCCATCAATCCGTCTATCTATCTATCTATCTATCTATCTATCTATCTATCTATCTATCTATCTATCTATCTATCTATCTATCTATCTACCTTCATACAATACTGCATATATTTGAGACCACATTATAACTCGAAACCAAATTACCTATTTGAATTCATTTCCACTCTCTCTCTCTCTATATACACACACACACACACACACACACACAATCAGAGCTTCTTACTACAAGAAGACAAGTAATAGTAATGTACTTTTTAGACATAATGAAATGTTTCCCTGGATTTTGCATGCTCTGTATCAGTCAGTAATGTGCATTTATTTTCAGGTATTTTTGCACTAATGGACAGAAATGGAGTGGACAGATGTATAGGAGCATCCGTTTATGCATGAAAAGGCATCTATATCGATTGAATTTCATATGGATTAACCGTAGGGGACTCTAGTGGAGGAAAACAAAATCAAATGCCTCTCTGACCCTGGTGGAGAATGGCAGGCGCTCCTGGGGGACAGGCGTTTTAGATGTGGTTGTCTGAGCTCTTCACAGTGTGAAAAGCCTTTTACAAGTCTGCCCGGCCACTTCTCAGTATTCCTGCTGTATTCTCAGTAGACCTGTCCTACAGCACTCCCATTCTCCTGACCCTAGGTCCTGGACTGCTGAAAGTTTTTTTAAAGGTATACTATAAGTAAGCTCCAAAATTAATAATACATTGTGTTTGATGAATGAACATGAAATGTAAGAAACAGTGAGAAGATGAAAGATGCAATGCAGGGAGTTCAGACGACAGTTAAGGACTTTATAAAGAAAACTTTTTGTAGAAATTTCTCTTTCATTGGTCTATTGAATATAATCGTGTCTTTCATTTCATATTGCCACCACCATGTTGCAATTATTCAAAAATGTGGATAGATGTAACAAAGTTGTTAATAAAATTGGGGGGAAAAATAAACACACTAAAGTGAGTCCAAACATTTGACTGGTAGCGCATGTGAAATATGCAAAGATAAAATACATTTTCAGTGATTGCAGACATGGTCATTGCGATGACATATTATGTGAGAAACGTATATTGCATGTCACAAAAATGGATACCATTGCTTTCATCATCTTCCAACACATTGGATGGACATGACAGTTACCATTCAAAGAGGCATGGGAATGTCCAGACATTTATGATCCATATTTTGCACCTTTTTTTCTCAAATAATGTATGTGCTGCACATTTTATGAACATCATTTGTTAATACATCAATGGTCTGTATTTAGATGTATCAGAGCATAATAGATGAGTGCATTATTAGCCTTAACCTTTGCCTCTAAAGTTTTAAGCAAAAATCTGGTTCATTATAAGCTGAAAACAGCTCAGAAAAATGCATATCTCTTAGAATTTCAAAGCACTATGTTGAGACATCTCACTGAATGACTTGAATTGCTCTGAACCATTCATATAAAAGAAGACATTACCTGACAAATGGTTCACCTTATTTGATTCGGAACATATTATGGTGAGCTCTCATCTCCAGGAATATAAATGGATACGGTCATATAAAATCATATTTCTTCCCATTTCATATTTCATATTTGAGGACAGTATCCTTCTTTGCTTTGTGTGAGGTGAAGGTGTCAAATGCAGACAGATTTTTTTTTTAATATAAGAAAATATTACCTTTTGCTGCCAAACCCACAAGTAATACAGAACCTATACGAGAGTATGAAAGCACAGACAACCTAGAAAAATAAACACCAGTAAACTATAAAAAAATTATTAAGTTATAAGTTATAAAAAATATATATATAAATAAACTAAGATTACTGAAATATGTTTTATGAGAAAATAAAAATCTCAGTATTTCTACTTCAAAAATGCAAGTTGAATTCAGATTGTAACTTGCAATATCTTCAAATTATTTCAAATTCCTAAAATTATTTTAGGAAATTAATTTAGAAATTATAGGAGTAATTTCTGAGTGTAAGTAGTTTATTTGGCTCATACACACATACAGTGCTGTGCAAAAGTCTTTGCCACTAAAGGCCACTAAACCTACCTTGAAAGCTGAATAAGAAATTTGGGCAAGTGTACCTCGGAACAGAAGCTGTTTTACCAAAAGCTGTAATAACAAATATTTATTTGATAAGTTCATTGATCAATTAAATCTATTTATGTCATTATTTTTGAAAGCATCGTCATTTTACAGCATTTTTACAAGAGTGTCTAAAACTTTGAACAGTACTGTTGCTTTCCAGGTAGGTTTTCTGAAGCATCTTGGAGACGTTGCCACAGTTCTTCTGGATTTAGTCTGTCTCCGTTTGTTCTGTAACTGTTACAGACTGGATGATGATCAGATCTCTGTGTGGAGCACTGGCTGTTCTCAGACTCCTTGTGCAGACAATAATCTCACTGCATTATTACAATTAATGACAAAAATAATGTTTGGAAATATAGCCGATATTTCTAACTGACACGCTACCGCAAGAGATGGAAATAACCGACTTAAAACCATTTTTTGTTGCTGAACATACTTGTGGCCTAGACTTTTACAGTATACTATATGTATATGTATATGTATATGTATATGTATATGTATATGTATATGTATATGTATATATATATATATATATATATATATATACACACACACACACACACACACACACACACTTCAGCTGTTTGGCATTAGTAAGACTTTTGTTATGCTCACCAAGGCTGCATTTATTTGATGGAATACTGAAAGAAAATGTAATATTTAATATATTAAAATCATACATATTCCTGTGATGCAAAGCTGAATTTTCAGCATCGTTACTTTAGTCTTCAATGTCACAAGATCCTTCAGAAATCAGTCTAGAATGCTGATTTATTATCAATGTTGTAAACTGCTTAATATATTTTTTTTGTGATACTTTTTTCAGAATCCTGAAAAATTAAGTTCCAAAAAAATATTTGGCAGCCCAAATGTGGCCAACACTGAACATTCTAATAATAAATCAGCATATTAAGATAATTTCTGAAGGACACTTAAGATTGGATTAATGGCTGATAAAAATTCAGCTTTGCATCACACAAATAAATTATATTTATAGTGCTGTCAAATGATTAATCGTGATTAATCGCATTTAAGGTTTTTTGTTCACATTATATAACATGCTGTGTATATTTCTTATGTATGTATAAATACACACACATGCATATATATATATATTGTATATTTATTATGTTTATATATGAAATAAACTAAGTAATAAATAAACAATAGACATTTTATGACTATTAATATAATATATATTTATAAATATATATAGTATATAGTAAAAATATTTGTAATTTTTACTGATAAAGGCAATACGCTTGTTTATTTCAGCATGATTTCACTCACTCAGAGTTAAGCTAAATGTAGGATGCCATTTTGAAATATTGATGCTTACTTAAAGTATATACGAAAAATATCATTAATATGCTGATTATTGTCAAGATTTCCACCAAGTAGTTTAAAGGGGGAAAAAAGGCGAAAAAACACTTAATGCACAATAGTAATTCAAATAGACAGCATCTTATTGCTGTTAAGTTTGTGTACAACATCCTACTATTAGTAGACTGAAAAGGGCTTCTGACATGAACCCCAGGGTCACATGACATATGACAGTTAGTTATACAACGACACAGAACAGACGACAGAGGCTTGGTAACTGGGTCACCCTGTGACAAGAGCAGTCACGAGGTCACCCTGTCAGTCCAAATCAATGCCATATTCTCAAGGCCTGCAAGACCTGCATATATCCTTGGCAAATTTCTAAAAGCACAAGCATTTCCTGACAAGAATGTGTTAACAGCCTTAATGTGTGCACTTTTTGGTCAGAATTGTTAGCGAGGCCTCTTTAAACTTATTTTCATTTGGTTGTTTTGGATGTGGTTTCTACCTGGAGACATCAAAGATACTGTAATCAATTTTTTTATGGAACTACACACATAAAATGTCCCAACTACCAGACGTATATCAATAAAAATAGGTGTCCTGAGAAATCACGCCAGTCTGTGACAGCCACAGGCCCTCTAAACAACTCTAGCCACAGGAAGACTTTGAGCATCTTCGGTCTGCTAGCATCTGAGTTGATTTGGGAGAGAGAGAGATTTTGGGCAGAAGTGGGGTGCAATTTAGTAGCTAAGTCTAGAGGAAATAAGAAAAATGGATAAAATCACTTAATAAGCACTGTTAATAGATTCAAAAGACAAGACTCAAACAGAACAAATAATCTTTAGCAATTTCACACTAAGTGGTCTAGTACTATATTTCTAATCAAAATGAGTCAAGTAATTAATAGAGCTTGAAGCTTGTTTAAAACTCATTCAGTACTGCCAACTTCAGATGAGAAAAATAAGTGACACTTTTAGAAAAGGAAACTCTCCACTCCACTCCACTCTACACAGCATCAGCATTAGAGATTGCAGCAAGCCATTGGCGACAGGTGACAACAGCCATAAAAAATTAAACAAAAATAAAATGTTAAAGTCACAATGTATGCCTACAGCTACGGTATCCAACTCTATAAAAAGATGTTTAACTGTGCTAAAATGCATTTATTTTTTTTATTTTTGTCCAGTTATATCATCATTATTTTTCCTAACATGCCTCTGAACATTCAAATCAAGGAGGTGCGATCTTTACTCATGTTTGTCCATATCTAGGGATATGGCTATAAGAGTAAGAGCATTCAACATTGTTCTGTCCCTATAAATGTAGACAATTTGCCAAAAACTATTAGCATGGGTGAAGTTTTATATCATTCCTAGATATGGTGTGATGAAGTTTGTCAACTGCTGCAGTGCCCATTTACTTGCATTTTCCTGGCGACCACCCATGACCACTCCCGAAACGGAAAGGAAGGCATCCTTTGCTAGCGTTACGTGGCGACACCGAGTTC
>JAUMHQ010000063.1:16081579-16103799 GCA_032361165.1 Enteromius paludinosus
TGCCTGTCTCCTGGATATTCTCGTTGTCTCTTCCCCTGGACTGATTCACGGTATTGATCATTGCTTTGTATACGTTTCTCCCTCTGGATCTACCTCCACTGATTCTGTTTGCCGGCGTTTTGATTTTGTCCGTCCTGACCCTGAGCCCAAATAAACTCGTTTGCACATGAACTCGAACGCTTCACGTCCCCTTCATGACACATACTCCCGTCCCGCAGAATGACACAATCGATCATAAAACACAAGAGCCAATGGCATTTCATGACCAGTGTTGATGTAAGGATTCTTATAGCGGCATTTTTTTAAATTGCACACAAACTGCAGCAGCACACAGGAAGTATATGGAAGGCGGAGACAGCGACCGCGACCGCATCTATTCGGCTCACAAATTAAACGTTTTGCATCAAAAAACTTGGAATATTAATATTTTTCAAAACATTTATGACGATAGTTGTATCAGTCTTCTATATCTTGTGTTTTGATTGACAGATGGTGGGTTTAGGGGCAGGGGTTGGGTTACGTGCTCATGAATGTGTAAATATCATTTAAATAAAACTGTTTTGAGAGTTTACATTGAAAAAAGAAATGTATGCAATAATGCCATTGTTTTTACCCAATATATCTTTTAAGTGTGACGATAAAATAAAAAATACATATTGCGTCGGCATATTGACGCTAAGGGATTCCTATTTAAAACAACCCTTCATGTCGAAAAATGACTTAAAAGGGTGTACCTTGAGCTTCCAAAAACGATTCAAAAGGGTCTTGACCAAGCGTCAAGATGTGACAAGTTGGAGTGAGACTGTGTTGGAACTGCCTATCACTGAATTGAATTTGATCATCAATGATATAGTATACAATTGAACATATTTGATGAACTTTGTTAACAGATATTGGACTGAAATGAATCAACATTGAACTCTCTTCTAGCTGAATAACAACACCATCTTGAGGTAACACTTAACAACAATAAGGTGTTATTTGTTAACATTAGTTAATTTATTAACTAACATGAACAAACAATGAACTTTCACTCAAATTCACTTCAAATTCACTCAAATATAACGTCCTCATATGAGGACGCAGAGTCCACAGCTCCCCACAGCAACCAGCTGATAACCTCCATACATACCTTTCAGCGAGCCCTTGTTGGAAGAGTTCAATTCACATTGGGCCCATCCATTGATATGGACACCAGTTTGGGGATCCAAGACAAGGGGATCCACACACTCCTGAGAAAAAATAAAGAAAAAGGTAACACTTTAATTCATAACCACTTAGACATATTCTTTTATTTCTGTTATTGTTTAAAAATGCATCCACCCTGCCCTTTTCTATTAATTGTGTATAATGTCCATACCTTTTAACCACAGATCTGCTCAAGCTTTCTTCTTTCATACCGTTAAATGTGTTATACAAGGGTAATTAAAATACAATTAAATTATTTCTTAAATAGTTTTAACAAGGGAAAGTAGTATAAACAATATGAAAAATGAATAACAATCCACTTAATAAAACAGAAAAGGTAACCCTATTTAAAAACCAAAACGTCAGCTGCAGTTTGGCCCTTGCCTAGGCAGCGTGGAGCCACCAGATACAGAATTGGCTGATGGCTGTCGTTTGCTGGAGGCCCTTCACAGCAGTCAGATGTTTCTCACTTTTTGGATGAGACGCTAGGGCTTCGTACACCTAACGTTCCCAGTTTAATTGCTTTCTTGCATAATAAACAGTATGCTTCAAATGCATTGTTAGCAACTGGCCTTAACCAATCCTTATATAAATTTTTTTCAAGCCAAGTATCGCAAAACCTAGCTAAAACAAGTCGGTTTTACGTCCGTGCACATGCAATCCGAGAGAGACTCCAATAACATAAAGCTGATTGGCTGTTGCATGTTGGTCTCATTTGTAGTGGTAATACAGCAAATTCTATTTGGACTAGTGAAATTAAAATGAGCTTTACATGGACATCGGAAAAATAAGACCTGTGAAAAAGTATTTAAGACCTAGAACTGCGAACCTAGAACCTAAAAATGTGTTTTTTAAATTGTAGACTTTTGAAGACTCCGCAGAAACCCTGTAAATTGCTATGTCTGCTTGAATATGCTCTTTAATAAACTGTGAACTCATACAGCCTCTGCACCGTCAATGTAATTGTGAAAACCTGGTTTCCTTTATCTCACCATTGAAGCTTGAAGGCATTAGATTCTCACACTTGGTTTCACAAACATCAGTTGTATTAAAATCGCATAATACAGTATCTCAGCGGCTCCTGGCAGACTGTTTAATAAGAGCTCATGCACTAGTGTTATGATTTCTGTAATAAGAATGACGACCCTAATCCGACCCTGTCTCTGAACCCTTCCAAAGGCAGAAAAGGCTAAGGCCAATTAGGGTGGGATCGTTTACAGGGGATGACACCCTCCGAACGAGAAAGTGAGAAAACATGCCCCAATTACCGGCTGGTGATGTCATCACTCGCGGTCAGACACGCTTGATTTCCACATGATGTGACGGATGCGCTGAGAGCCCTGATGCTTCTGTGAGAAACACGCAGAGCAAGTTCAAGACAGGGAGGAGGCATAAGCTTCATGACACAACACTCATTCACTGGTGCTGGCCGGTGATTTCCACATTGCCCATTTCTTATTTAGATATGGATAAAGTATTTCCCTTTATTCATTAACACATGAGTGTAGCCGACTTGTATTTTCTCCATAGAGGGATTAAGCAAAGGAAGAAAGAGTGAAGGTTAAGCCAAAGCCAAAAACTCACTAGACTCCGTCTACCCCTGAGGTATGCTTATTCGATTAGAGTCACACTGGGATGAAGACTTTAAGAGATAGTTTCTCATGTTTGGCTTTGCCCACACATACTCTCCTGAAACAGGCCTAATGTATCTTCAGGGGCAGATAACCTAACTGAAATTTCACATTTAAAAGCAAAGCGTGTGTCCTTGCTTTTAGATACCTTTCTATTGATTCGGTCTTCTATGTGAACAGCATGTATCTAAAGCATGCTGCCATCTGCAAGTTTAGAAGATGTTTGTATTCAAGGGTGAATCCCACAGAACCCAACCTCACCTGTTGATCTATGCAATGTGATGTTACATAACCCACTGGTATTGTTTTGTCAATTGCTACGGATATGTCAATAGCTAATTCCGCTACGTTATTGTTTGTTTTGTTTGGACCCATTTTATGGGCCTTGGAAATTATATTGAATGTTCCATTCATGAAGAAAATTAGGTGATTGAGCAGGCCCATGGGAGCATTTTTGCAACCGACTGAATTTAACTGCAGAACATGGGTGCTTAGCGCTTTCGGTGTCGGAGGAGAAAATAAACTGAATGCGATTATTCAATAACAGCTGCCAGTGTCACCATTTGAAGATGAACTTCTAATTTTGTAATTTCTGCAAAACCTTCATTGCTGTGTTACCATGAGAACAATAACAATGCAGAAGCTGTAATCGTTTTGGTCCTGGGGACCATTAATGTAATGAGACACAGTGAGAATAGCAGAAAAACAAGCAAACTGAAGTGGAGAGCTTGTATTATGCAGTTCTGTGTTCGAAATCTATTTGTACAGTTTGTACTTTAGTTCGGATAAGATACACTTAACTGGTCATTCCACAGAATTGGTTACTCTTCTGGTGTGAAAAGGTGTCTGTGAATGCTCTTTGTGAATCGGACAAAGAATGTCTTTAAATGTTAATAAATTGCATTGTGCCATTTTCTGCTAAATTAAAGTCGGGATAAACTGTAGCCTTGCCTTTAAAAAGAATTAGCAAGGTTATAGTTCATTTAGTTAGTATTGCTAGCTATGTGCTAAAGATAACAAAACTACACTCTTTTTATTAGAAAGACAATTTAATGTTGATATTTCTACCCATATTCAGTTTTCAGTTATCAGTCATGGTAGCATAGTGGATATTTTAAGATCGCCACCTACTGACGAAATTAAAATATTAGATAAAATGAAAAATATCTTCAAGCTTGTCCTTGAAGAGTTTATAAGCTGAAAAAATTTACAATTTTACACCAATGCAATTTGTGGGGCTTATGACACATAACGTGACCTTACAACACAATTTCACAGGGGGATATAGCACAGGTAATTATATATATATATATATATATATATATAGGCTATAGGCTTTATGACAACACACAATAAAAGTTAGCGTCAGCTTTTCATTGTTTACACATGTTCACAAAAGACCTAGAAGGCACTGATATAATAATAATAATAATGACTGCTTTGCCCACCCTCAGCTAACTATCAAATACAGTAATGCAGTGGCCCCTATGGGTTACCCTCTGCACAACAATTTTGCTCTAGTCTCAGGTTACAATTACCATTAAAGTGTTCCTATAATCCGCTGTCAGCGACTGATCTCGATTCGATGACTTCTTTCTATTTACGAAGGAAAGCGCTGATCAGAGTAGCAAAAGATTTCCTAAGGTCCAGAGGGACTGTCCTGTTGCACGTTTCGAAAAATCGTTCATGATTAGAAAAGCAACGAGACGGCTTGAGCTCGATTCAGTGCAGAATTAAGCGCTGTCCGTGGTGCTGAACTCCGGATCCGGCGCTGTCCGCGGTGCTGAACTCACTGAGGCGACCTATTGAAGATGAAACGCTCCTCTGTTCTCATTCCTCTCCGCACTCAACTTAGTAGAGCTGTCTCAGACGATGCATTTCTGTCTGCTCTGGCGGCGCGAGCATCTTCAATGTAGATAAACTTACTTTCGCACTGGGAAACGTAATGATATCGAATCTATTCTCGTTTATTAACTTGACATCAAATTGTTTTCTCGGCGGAGGTGCCGAGGTCCAAATGGCGTTATTCTGTTTCACCTGCAGTATTTGGGAGTTGATTTAAATGCCGCGGATGACTAGATGATCACGAGAAGGAAGTGCATTTTGTACAGATGTTTTGGGTCTTTTTTCCTTCCTTTTTCATTTTCTGAGAGGTCACTTAATGATCGGGAAAGGATAATTGCGTTGCTGGATATGTCATTTCTAAAGTGGGCTTGATCAGCTTTCACTTGTGAACATTATAGACATTCGGATTATCTGTTCTGTTGGAGTAAGCAATTTTTCTCGAATTGGAATGATTTTTGTGGTCTTGCCATCACGAAGGTGCACTTGCTGGCTTGATTTCGAATCAAACAAAGTGGAACCAGACATTTCAACGCGGTAAGTCGAGTCCAGCCACTTGGTTAAAATGCATTCGTGCTCATTGCAATACTTCAGTGCAATAACAATTATGTGCACGATAATATTTATTTATAATAAATACTAAACTGCATTTTCTTTACATGCAGGCAGTCTTTGCACAGATGCATTGAGCATGCCAGAGGCAGTCATTTTTTTTATTGACTAGACGTATTGTCAATTCTAGACTGTTTCAGTGTAAAAAAGAAACTCTTTCGTTGAAGTGCTTTCTTCTGGCAGCTCCTCTGCTTTTCTAAGTGCAGAATCTCACACTACCGTGCCGTTTTATGGTTAATTTCTCGTGCTTTCACGAGTGAAGAGGCATTTGGACCGAAGCCCATTACGCACTCGTTAATGACACAGAAACCGTGTCGTTTCTCCAGGGCTCTTGGAGTAGATGAAATTCAGAGCGTAGAAATGCACGGACATGGTCATTGCACACCTATCTGCAGTGCTATGAGGGGTTAGGAGCTGGAGAGCTACCTGTTGTCCCTGGGAAATAGGCATCCTGGCTAACTTTGTGGAGCACGGTCTATGAAGCCTGTGCTTATCTGTAGTGTTTTGTTTTTTTGTTGTTTATATACCTACTTTGTTCTTTGGGGATTGTTTTCTCGCACACTCGCTTTTCTTTTAAAATGATATCTTCACCCCCTCCTGATAAAGAGCTTA
Organism: Enteromius paludinosus; assembly: GCA_032361165.1. Taxonomy (NCBI): domain Eukaryota; kingdom Metazoa; phylum Chordata; class Actinopteri; order Cypriniformes; family Cyprinidae; genus Enteromius; species Enteromius paludinosus. Next base: position 16,087,465 of record JAUMHQ010000063.1, read on the forward strand.
CTAATACCAGAGCCAAAACATAATCTAGGAGTGAAACAAACCTCGTTTATATGAGCTGACTCTTCATCAATCTGTGGGTATCGTCGGTGCATTCCAAGGAAACAAATGGCAGATCTTATCAGAGATTAACCAATATGGGAGCCCGGGGAGTGCTGTAACATTGGGTGAGTTGTAACACCATCCGTTTCACCAATTAGAAATGAGCTACACGAATGAAATCACTAACATACATGATCACCATCGTCACGAGAAGACAGTAGAAGTTTCATACAAGGAAAAAAAATGTGACACGCAAAATGTCAGGTTTACAAGTTGATTTTCAAAACGGTGATCCCCTGAAACAGCTCATTCAGATGATTCTAATTTTTATGTATATTTTGCTCTCTGCATGTTTTATATCGCGACTGACTAGATGGGGAGGGATGGAAGAAGGATATACAGTGATCTATAACAAATCCTAGTATTTAATTTAAAATCATTCCAATCTGCAATATACAAACACAAATTATTATTGAATTAAAGTATTTTTGACTACACAACAAATTCATACACATCATTTAAAACAGTAGTACAAAGCAGTACAAAATGGTACTCAATGTACTTGACACCTATTTATATAGTTTGCTGTAGGTTTGTCATTTATTTCTAAACTGCTTGTTACAACACTCCCCATTCGTCCCTATACATGGTTACTTCTTGCAGCAAATTGTGCTTTGATCATCAATTTATAGTTTATGTGACGATCTTAACAGTTAACATAAAGAAAATGCGTGTTCAGTTATCAAGCTACGGGTTGTTTACATTTCTTTCAGTGTCCTAATTGCAGCATGGAGACTTACAACTTAAGGGACCTGAGACACTCTCCTTGAATGCGTCAGACTGCCGCGGCGAAGAATGGGCCCTTTTCTCCCGGCGATTTGCGTCGTGCTGCTCGCCCTGAACGCCGCTGTCTCGCCGGCCTCTGTCGGCCCTGAGGACTATCCCGCCGCGGACGAGGCCGAGAGAACTGCCAACAATGACATCATTTTCGATGACTACCGAGGGAAAGGCTGCGTGGATGACAGTGGCTTCGTGTACAAGCTCGGGGAACGCTTCTTCCCGGGCCACTCGAACTGCCCGTGCGTGTGTACGGAGGACGGACCTGTCTGCGACCAACCCGAGTGCCCTAAAATACACCCCAAGTGTACCAAGGTGGAACACAACGGCTGTTGCCCCGAATGCAAGGAGGTCAAAAACTTCTGTGAATATAGAGGGAAGACTTACAAAATCCTGGAGGAGTTCAAGGTAGGATTACGCTGCCTCCCAATTACCAGAATAATTATTCTATGCACAAATATGGGGCTATTTTATACATGTATTATTGCATTGTGTATCCCACACGCCTGTGGTTAAATATCAGGTTTGTTTTGCACTCCAGCTGAAACTTTGACCATGTAGACTCCAGTGGAGAATCACATGGACATACAATGTGGGTGGATTGTACTTTACACTTTTAAATTTAATAATCAAGCCTGCAAGCTTCACAAATATCCCTCAAGACAGCATATATGACAATATATTTCAAATTCTGGCATCATATGTCAAAATCAGACATTCAAGACCACATATACAGTTTTGCACCACTATGTCCTTAAATATATGCATTTGCATGGGTGGGTCAGTGCATGAGTGCAGTATGGGATATTGTGGGATAGTTATGCTTGTTTTACTCTTAGAGGCTCATCATGATAAGCCCTATCCATCACTATCAACTGTAATTTGATTAGAGCTGTGCCACAGAAACAATCCACTTGACAAAGCAATCCATTTGAAACTAGTGTGCATTTTCTCTTGATTTTAGATTCAAGTTATTTATATTGATCGGAAGAAGAAAGCAAACCCATCAATCATACAGAACAACAAAGCACTGAAGCATTCTCAAAAAGACCCATCAGCCATAGATAGATACATGAATGTTGTGCTGCATGACGAACCATTCAGCCAACTTGAGATTCATAAGACGTAGAACGGACAAATAAATCATGCATTGGTATTTCATAATGGCTTTATCAGGCCTAACATGTTGTAAGCTCTGTGGTGTTATGCCTCATATCGGCAGAGGATGTTGAAAACATGTTGAACAGAAGCCGCCTATTAAGCAGTTGCAAGTATTAGATATTTATCTAAAAATATTTAGTGCATAACTAACATTAACAGGACCTTTTGGTTTACTTTGGTCTATTTCCACTGGCAGGGTTACAAATAGTAGGTTGTGCATATTTCATTTTCATATCTCTCAGAAGTATTCATGTCAGAGAATTGAAACCTGCTACAACAGGAAAGCAACTGATGAGATAAAACCGTAAAGAAAAAAATGTTTTACTTTCACCCACAAAGCTCATTTCCAGGGTAAACGTGGGCTGTTTCAGCAAGTGCAAACTCTTATATAAGTTTTAGGTGTCAACAAAGGGCAAAGCAATAAATCATCACACACAAAATTAGTCTTTGGACTCCACCTCGCAAGTGCACCTTTTAGATTGTTTCCATTTACAGATTTCATCTCTCTTAACAACTTAAATTGTGTACCCTTCAGTAAATATGAATATAAATATTAATGTTTAAAGTCATTTTAATACAATGTGACATTGATATTTATTAAATGAATCAATATTTAGTAGCAAAGATTGACGACGCTGAGCAAAATCCTATTTTCAAAAGATATTTTCGGGTAAACACAATATATTAAGTAGAAAGAAATGTTCTTTGATGTTTCAGATATTTTATACTTCACTGGCTACATTGCTAATTATGTATTTAATCTTAGCAGCAATTCTTTGGATCTTTTTCATGGCTTCGCACTGCCTGTATCTTGAATCTTCTCTCTCTAGAGAACAAGATATCGTTAGCATTCATCTCATGCCTACATCTGATTCATTGAGTGTAATCTTGCGATAATGTAAATTCAGGCCTTTTTAGGCAACCTGTCTGCTGACATTAAATGTATTGCAAAGATTATTATCTTAGACTATATTACCAGTAGATCAAAACCCGAACAATGTTTAATATCAGGATTACAGTGGGGTGGAAGGTCTCTGTAATTCAGACTCACACTGGGTGATGGATTTCCCATCCGGCACCACCTGATATATTATCACTCACCAGTTCTGTTGTATCAACATGGGGCTGGCCAGCTTCAGAGCTACTTTTTGACAAAATCAGCATTTTATTGGAATACACAGTGTTTCCTTTGAGGTGTCAAGCTGTATTCAGTTTCACATTCGTTGGCCACATCTCTAAATAAACAAAGACAGAGTATTTAATTAGTCAGAAGTCCAACTAATGCCAATCAAATTAGAATCTACAAAAGGCTAGAGCACTTAATTTAGGCACCAACATCTAAGGAAACTTTTTGTGGCTAGCAAGGAGGTTAAATTACATAATTGGCACTGGGAAAGAGTGCCAAAGTCAAGCAGTTCTTTTTAATTAGGGTCTCATAGACTTTAAAATAGGTGCCCGATTAGCCCTGTTTTGATGCAAGGGCATGTTTCAGCTAGACATATTTGGCCATGTAAGTCTGTGTATAAAAGATCAGGTCCATCAATACTGCATGTTCTCTCCAACCTTGAATGGAAGGACAACTTACGATCTTTTATTACCTCTAAAACGGTTTATCTGGCTATTGATTACCTCCTCTCAAAAGACACCCTGATTGAAAACCCATAAACAAAGCCAAGCAATTCATAACTAGCAGAAATCCCCTTTTGATCAGTTTTTCCGCTCTGAATTTGACGTGCGCATTAAGCAAACGAGGCATCATCGCTCAATAGTGTCCAGTGAGATCTCTTTGAATTAAAAAGCAACTACTGAGGTCCAGCTGCGAATGGGAATCAAAGGGCATCACAACGCTTGATAGCTGATCCAATTAAGAGAAGCCGACAGGGTAACCTTTGGTGTGGGCTACATTGGCATTTCCTCAGCCGTTCTTTGGCGAGGACTGTATTTACTTGGCTCGGCAGGAGTGGGTGGAGCCCCACTGAGATATGAATCTTACACACGGAGAAGGCTTTTCACTGTAGAATGAGGCAGACCAATCAGTCAGGAGAGCTTTTTGTTGTTACTAATCACTGCAAATGACAGCTGAGTGACGGATTTCCAAATGAAAGACTTGAAGTGTATTATCAAGGCGATGCACGCTGACCCGTGTGTAACCCAACTTGACCCGGACAGTTATGTGGCTTTTTAAATGTCAAGATTTCCGGGCTGAGGGTGATTGAAAGAGCTATAGGATTTATACCAACACAACAGAGTTAATCACAGCATGGCAATAGCTCTTCCAATACTTGTCTTGATTTTTACAATGTTCCAGTGAAAGTTCTGGAAGAGCATGTTCTTGTAATATTGTCAGTCGAAACCTTGAGAGAATAAACTATAAAGGCCAATGACTTCACTGCTCTGGGCCTGCACCTTTTCTCTCTGTGCTTTGTTAACTATAATTTGTGAACTACTTTAATCATTTAATAAATATAAAATTTTTCTAATATAAAAATACAAGCACAGCAATTGCAAAAAGTATATGGACATTTTTTACTATCGCATACACTACGGTTAAAAAATGCGGGGTCAATAAGATAATAATTGGTTAGGAAGCAAAAAAATACAAGTGCTTTGACAAGTCTCAGCATAGCAATGCAGATAGTTTAAAAAAAATAATAAATGACATCATGTATTGAATATAACATAACGGAACATAATAGAATAGAGCGAGGAAGGATGCATTCTATTAATCAAAAGTGACAGTAAAGACATTTATTGCTACAAAAGAGGTCTATTTCTAATACATGCATGTTCTTTAGAACTTTCTATTCATCAAAGAATCCTTAAACTCAGGGCTAACAAAAATAAAAAGCAGCACAACTGTTTTCAAAATTGATGATAATGATAGTTTCTTAAGCACCAAAATAGCATATTACAATAATTTCTGAAGGATCACTATAACTGGGGTATTCACTTCTGAATATTCAGCTTTTCCATCACAGGAATATATGATCTTTTCAAATATATTAAAATAAAAATATTGTAATCATATTTCACAGTATTACTGTTTTTGCTGTATTTCTGATCAAATGAATGCAGTCTTGTGGACGTAAAAGAATCTTACAACAAATCTTACTGACCCCAAGGACTAAATAATTTTTTTTACAGACACATATTACTTTGTTTGATAGTTTGTAACTAATGTAGAAAGTGTCTAAATACATTTTGGTGCCACTTAATTCCAAGAACAACATGCATGGCAGTGGGAGTGGAACGACATATAAAAACACATGACTAAGTGGTTAATTGTGGTTATTTTTTCCGGGGCAGTTTATTGGGGCTCTGGGGGGTAGTGGTTCCTTTTCTGCTGTTGTGTTATATTCCCTAAGAGCTCTGAAACTTACCCTCAGTAGGTGTTTCACCTACAGGGTTCCCCAGCAGCCGTGGAAGGGAGCCACTCCACCACCGCAACCCCAGCCACTGCTCAGCTGCAAGCAAGAGGCCGGAGCTATAGGGTGAGTTCAGATCCCAGGCAGAAAGACTAGGGCCGGGATGTGAGCTCTAAACGATCCCGTCTGTGCGCCTGGGATCACCAGAGAGGGGAATACCTGTGAGAGAGGGTGAGAAAAATTAAGATTTGAGGGAATGGCTTGTAGATAATAATACAATACGCAAAATAAAATTAGACATATAATTTCTTAAGGTCTCATATCTGGGCACCTTCATTGGATTTTTCTTGCTGAATCCTCAAGCATTCAGAGAAAACACAGTTTTTTAAATGAATCAGACAACACTCTCGGTTCCTCAAGGTTTGATTGGTCTTGTCACGAACATCGCTCAGTGCCTAAACAATAGAACAGTGCACTGGCATCTCAGAAAAAGAAGCGGCGGTGCATTTTTCATGCAGAATATTCAATGATAAAATGTCAATTTAAATTCCATCAAATAAAAGGCAGTGTCTATCACTGTCTAGAGACTGCAAGTTTATTAAAACAAATATGTAGAGTAATTGGTTTAGTACGTAAGCTTGTTTTCACCAAAGGACGAAAAAAAAAAATGTTATTGCGACTTTTCATTTCACAATTTAGATATTTTTCTCGAAATTCTGAAAAAAAATATTTCGAATTGTGATATGCAAACTTGGAATTACAATATTTTTTTTAGAGAGTTCACATCTTGCAGTTTTATATTACAGTATGTCTCACTTTTTGTTTGTTTTTTAGAATGGCAAGAAACAAAGTAGAAATTGAGATATAAAGAATATGCAAAAAATAAAGTCAGAATTGTGAGTTAAAAATAAATTACATTTTATTTATTCTGTGGCAGAAACAGGCTTGCCTAGTTTATTGATTAGAAATGTTTTAAGTATAACATACAGTATATCTCTCTTTTTCTCTCACATGCACACAAAATAAGTTGCCCTCTCATCTGCATATGCTACAGTGAGCACTAATTAGTGGCTGTACTCGCAAACTCTGACACCTGTGAGAGGAAACAGCTAAAAAAAGCACCTGAAATGAATTGCTTAAATTGATTTTCCGATCCAACTGCCTGAGGAACAGCATGGTTTTAATTTAAAACACTGATTAAAAGCTAACAAGTAGGCCGGCGGAAACTGGAACTATTGAAATGGATTCAGAAAAGTTTAATCTCATATTCCAATTGCTTCAAGCTGAAATCAGTGGTCATCAGTATCTTCATTTTCTCACCATCCTCTCAGTCTTTTGTATTCCCCAATCCTGTTGTTTTAACATAGTCACATAGGAATGCAACCTTTGCGACCCACCATGATCTATAACATTTTCTGAAGGCATTTTGCATGAGCCTTTTAGTCACCCCCGTGTCTGGAACTACATTTCCCAGAATGCTGTCAGAACGATGCAGCTCAGCATCTGTGCTTACACTCATGAGGATCTGATGACTCAAGCTCAGTCCACATGAGCCATCAGTGGCACCATTAGTGAAAATAACTCGTTGTAACATCTTTTTTTACCACTTTGGAGCCAGCATGCCCACACAAGTCTATGGTGAGGAAATTCTGTCATTATTTACTCACTCTCATGGCATTCCAAACCCATAGTTTGGAATGTTTCCCAGTTTTTATTTTGCCTGTGGGAATTTCAGTTGAACCAAATAGTGACCATGTCTATTGAAGTCCAATAAAAACTCAAAACACCATAGCAGAATGACGAACGTGACTATAGACTATTTAGATTTGTGTTATCAATAAACAACTACAGCTATCTTATTGGTCATGAGTCACATGGTGCTTTTGTCAATCATTTTTTGTCCAGTTATAGACTTGACTTTTATGGTCACTTTAAACTTCTTGTTATATTACAACTATTAAAACAATGTTACATATTTGGTTGTATCAAATATATATAAGTATAGATATAGGAAAAAAACTAAAGTGAGTTAACAATGGCAGAAATTAAATGATGCTTTCTCAGTGTGGCGTAAACTTATCTTTTAATTTTTACAGATCATGTCATAGACATTAACAACGCATGTCTGCTGGAACATATATACATTTAACCATCATTCTTCTCACACTTTGCAACTTTTTATGTAAAAATCACGAACAAAGCCATTCAAAAGTTTGGGGCCAGGACGATTTTTTGGTAATACTTCAGAATAGGGAACACTAATTCACTATTAACTATGACTTTTCCATTTGTTTTCCTAATTTGCTGCTAATTAATAGTTAGTAAGGTAGTTTAGGTATTGGGTAGGATTACTCAACAGGGATGTAGTAAATTCAACTATATTTACAGTAAAAAAAACATTTATAGTAATATAAAATATTCCTATTCCAAATAAATGCTGTTCTTTTGAACCTTCTATTCCACAAAAAATCCAGAAAATTTGAATTTGAAAATATTAAGCAGCATGACATTCAACAGCTTCCAAATCAGCATTTTAGAATGATTTCTGAAGGGGCGTGTGATGCTATTAGCTGCTGAAAAGCTCTTGAATCTCGGTTGATTTTGGAACAATGCAGGCCCAGGCTAAAGAAGTCATTGTCCACTGGAGTAGAAAAGAGTGTGCTTCCTCACTCTGTGCAGCGCGACGAGATAAAATCATCAGTGTTAAACTGACTCATACAGCGTTGACGAATCTAAATGTAACTGGTCAGGTGTAAAATTAGCTAACTGGTCCTAATACTAAAGGCGTCTCCTCAGAAATGAAATCTTTTTAATCACATGAGCCATGAAGTAATCAATGTAATCGGACAACAGACCGAAAATGTCACAGATGTCCTTTTACACGTGTAACCCTGTGCAGAATATTGTCTGCCTTTCAATAAATCTTCAGACTGAGATCACTACTTCCTGCAGAATGCCAAATACATTATTCAAGACTCTCTCTACACCAGTAGCGACTGCTTTAAGATTACATGGGAAGTACGACTTCTCGTATAGCCTAAGTTAACTGTTTCCTACTGCTTATACAATTCTAAATGTTCTATTGTCTCTAGAACATTTATATATTTATACACACACACACACAGAGAGAGTATATGTAAGATAGATCCATGTATCACTGTTATCACTAAGTGCAGGATATGCTTGCTTTAGTTTGCATGTCAATAAGAGACAAGAGACAAAGTAAATGAAACCACTATTGGTCACACATCAAAACAAATCCCCAGTTGCCTTGGAAGCAGTACAAGCATGCTTTCTGAAGTGAAGTGAACTGAAACATTTTGAATAATTAGTGCTAAGACCTATGCGTCAGTAATCTAATCGAGCCATTCTATGAACAGAAAATAACAATAATAACATTGTAAACAGACATACAGTACTTTAAAATATTTTTTAGTGAAAAAGCATTATTTCTGGATCACTCTGCCAATAGTCACTTAAACTAGGGTGCATAGGCTCACGTCTCAAGTAATTACAAAAATAAATACCAAACTGTTGATAAACGATTGAATCCAATATTTTGTAATAATTTAGCATAAGGAACATGTATAAGCTATATTTTTGTATAATACTGAGAATAGACTGGGAATACCACAAGTGTGAAAAAAAAACATGATCGAAACGATTTTGGAAGTAGTTATACCCTGTGTTAGTCCAGTGCTATAACATATATTGTGTCATGTAAAAATGCATATGCATTCAAATATTGTAATTATTCATTTAAAATTCATATATTTGAACTTTATGTGTTTGGTGCATTTGAAAACCTTTTGAAAAAAAAAAAAAAGCTTAAACCAGTCTGATCCTGATCTGAGATTTTAGAGCTACATCTACGGCAGGTAACCCAAATGAAGACCAGCTTGGCATGGCTTTGAGACCAGCAACCTTATTCTGATAAAGCTGTATTCATGAAATGACTCTGGCTTTTCCTTTCAGTTGATTTGCTTACATTATGTTGGAGCCATGTTGTTGAATAATATATAATACTGTCTGCGGATCATTCTCGGTATAGTAAAGCCTTTACAATGAGAGGGATCCAGGCCTAGCTACACAAAGAGTCTTTTCAGCAGAACATTTTATGACCCTCTTGTCCTGTACTGAATGAATGTAATGAATACTTTGTAAGGATGTTTTTTCAGTCGTACTGCTTGTAACTTTAAGTCTCATAATACCCATTTAAGACATTACTCAAGTGCCCTTATCAAAGTAAAAAGTCCAAGTTCATAGTTCATGTTTTTTAAAGAGAATGCTAATCTCAGCATTCTCTACAGTATACGTTATGAAAACCAGAGGCTCGTACCCACTGCTGCCCATTGTATCCCTTTTTTGCCTTGTGTTGGCATTACGAAGAGTCTGGCACAATTACAAATGATTTGTATGGGCCAAGTTCACAAGCTTCTGTCCCACTGCACTGGTTGCTGTTATCAATGGAAAACAGAGGATTATTAGTGTCCGTGCCACTTACACAGTGTGCAGAGACTAAAGGGCATGACCGCTGCCAGGACAGGGGTCCCGATCTCTGTCTGTCCTCGAGACCTTCAGCTGTGATCCATGCTGGCATAGACATGAGTCAGTGTTACCTCTGTGAATACATGAAGTTCATGAATAAAACATTAGACTGCTACAATAATACATGACCATTTATTCAAATACAAGGTTTTTAGCATTAAATAAGTAATTATATTATAAAGATAACAGCTTTATAATATAGTAACATGTTCTTAAAAGAAGTATCCTAGCCCTTTGATTGAATCAATGCTGAATTGATTCAATCAAAATTGCACAAAAACTGTGAAACCGTCAATGAATTAATTAAAAGTTAAATAACACTTTTCTACAGTAATATTTTGTAAAATGTAATTTATTTCTGTGATGACAAAACTGAAATTTCCGCACCCATAACTCCAGTCTTCAGAGTTACACGATCCTTCAGAAATCGTTCTTGATTTGGTGCTAAAAAAAACATTTCTTATTGTTTTTAAAACCAATGTGCTGCTTACCATTTTTGCTGAAACATTAAAAGTTAACAGTAGAAGTAAAACTATTTTTTTCTTGATGCAGTTTAATTCATCCTTGATAAAAATAAAAAAAAATTGTAATTCTAAATAAATCTCACTGAACCCAAGCTTTTAAATGATAGTCTTTGTTAAATTCATTCTGGGATATAATGGAAAAGCAACCAGCCAGTTTAGTTTGTTTTATGTTGCATTTAAAGGAAGTATTATCTAAAATAAAATCTATTAAACATTAATAATAATAATAATAATAATTATATATATTGTATAGTGGTGCAGCCTCAGTGAACAGCTGCACCAAATAAATGAATAAATAAATGATAGCAAAAAAAAAAAAAGCTGAAAAATACATATAATTTTTGTCATCAGAATTCCCCATTCCGAAAAATTCTAAATGCTAATTATTTTACAGACATAATATACAAAGCAATATATATGAGTCTGTCCATATTTAGTTAAGATACTAGTTTGATTGTTGCCACAAATTAAACAATTTGATTCAAATTTTATTTTATTTTTTATGTTACGACACTAACCTGAGAAACGGTTGAAAATTCAGTGATTAGTTCCTGCTCACAAGTGCTTGCTGAATCATGCTGGTACTTTGTAAACACGACTTGGTTTCCAGGCAGACTGATGAAAAAAACATGTTCCTCTCAACTCCCAGAGGTTGTTTTAAGCCAGCCAATAACATAAAAGCTTAAAGTAAGATCAAAAATATTTTTTTTAGTTCTGTGTAAAGTATGTATCAGATAATCGGACTGTGGCCTAAGCATATATAGAGTCCCATATATTACTAATGTTTATTTTTAACTACAGGAATGTCTAATTCGTTATGTTTTATTTTATGCAAAAAAAAATATATATATATGTGCTGTTTGCATACATTTACAATCCCCAGGCTGCATAATTTTTTAATTTACATAGATAGGAAACAATTGCCATAATGATGACAAAGTTGCCTTACAATTGGCCTCTACCTGTGAATCATTAAAATAACTTCCACAATCTCTGGAGAGGAACCCCACAGTTAAGGATCCATTATTCTTAAGGACTGCTGTGAAAATAAAGACTAGAGAATATTTCAAAAATACTACTGTGAAAGTTAAAATAAGTGCATAAATTAGATTAAAAGTGTGCAATATAATATCCGAGAGTTTGAATGTCCCAGTGGACATTGCTGGTTCAATTATCAGGATGTGGAAGATACATCAAACCACCCAGCCACTTCCTTGAAAAGGTCGTACCTCAAAACTCTCTGTGCGAACGTAAAGGAGACCGCTGAGAGAAGCCAGAGAGAGCATATCGATCACTTTGAAGAGGCTGTAGAGTTCAGGAGCTGAGAACAAAGTAAAGGTGCATTACTCAACCAAATCTGCACCACACTGGTCTAAATTGTGGCACAAATAGGGAACAAATGGCCATTAAAATTTTTTAGGAGTTTATGGATGTACAAAAAATTGTTCACCCACAAATTAATAATAGATGGCTTAGTTTCTTCATCACAAAACAGAAATCTAGCATTAAATTACTTGCTCATCAATGGATCCTATGCAGTCTCTGCAGGCTTGCAAACTTCAAAAAAATTAAAATACAGGGGGATATACAGTATATTAGGGGATATACGTATATTAGTGTACAAAAATAAAATGTTCAATTAAAGACAACTTATAGATTTTAAATGGGCTGCTTTTACTTCTTGACAATTTTTTCTATTAATTGGTCATTTTTTGTCTCAAGTGAAACATAAAACACTGAAAGACGATTACCCTTAGCCTACTGATAAAGTATTTTGTGCAGCTGGATGTTGGACTCAATTAAATCACATTGTTTGTATTCTCCAAAACCGATTTACTAAAGACTAAAAAAATGGACGGGATTGGAATTAGTCAGAACTCTGCTTGCTGCGAGGCGGAAGCGACCAGCCGGCAGAGGATTGCACAGCCTTTCTTGAACATTTATGTTCACGATTTCTGATTTAGCCTACTATAGCCTATACTGTGTGAGGGTGACTTTGACTGAAGGATGATGGGTATGTGTCAACATTCTCACGAGATCAGCAACCAACACTGCTGCTGTATCAGTCAGTGGTTAGCAATCAGGAAACGGGACAAGGGAGGTCACGTACGGGGGACACATAAATTTAGCCCAAAATGCAAAACGTCTCGGCTAATACAGGATGGTTGGCAAACCTACATCAGAATGTAAGGCCAAAAAACTCTCTTCTTATGAAGAGATGCATGTTTGTAAGAAACAATTTACAAACTGTTAACTATTCTTTTAACTAATATTTATGCTAGCACACATGATTTTGTGGTAAGACTTTTTTGGAAATGCAAATTTATCACTGCCCACCATTAAACATTCTCATTTCAACAGTGAAGTACAATTGACTTGCCTCAACAGCCAAAAAGAATCGACTAAAACATACCTGAACTGTGTGGGAAGCTGGCGCATACTTACTCCAGTAGACTTAAAGCTGGCACTGCTGCAAAAGATGCCTCTGCAGAATATTAAAATCTGCGGAAAGTAATACATGTAGAGTTTTGGAAATAATCACAGAAAATCTAATTTCAGTGTAGGACTTGCAGTTCTGTAAGGATCTAAATATTTTTACAAGGCACGGTAGGCTATGTGGGTTTAAATTTTAATATTTTATGGCCATTTGGGGTCCATGTAATATTCAGCAGGTAGAGTATTTTATTACAGACATCCAATGTAGGACTAATCACGTATTAATCTGGGCTACCTCCACCGACAAGTATGCACTGAACGGGATGGTCTCAGCTTACTCCTGTTGTTGTTCACTGGTTAGATAAATGTCTGATTGAATTATTTATGATTAGTAATTATAAGCTGATCTTAAAGTCACGCAATACCAAATAAATCTTTATGCATGCTAAGATCAAAATAATTATTGCAAACCAAAATATTATTTTTCTAATAAATAAGGAGGGGCTATTTAAGTTAATACAAAATGTTTTGAAACCATTTTTAAATCTGGACGAACAATTGAACTAAAATAATAGAAAATTGATTTTTTTTAATCCTTTTATCCAGAAAGCATGCATTAAAACTAAACAAGAGTGGATGTAGAGAAATACTGTTTTCAACCCTAAGAGAACTTTTGAAAGCTGAATCTGAAGAATTATTAGACACTGAAGACTAGAGTAATTCTGCTAATTTAGCTTTGCAGCAATAAAAATTTATTTAAAAAATGTAAAGTGTAAAGACATAGGGTTGCATAAAAGCCAGGCTAAATGATGCCTGCTCTGGCCCACCTCGGTTCCTTAATATCAACTGTTGTGTAAATGAATTCATGCAACCTCTGAGCACTATTAAATAGTATTTCGAAAAGCACCTGATGCCACATCAGAAGCATTTCCGTGCCACCTTTGGCATAAGAGACTTCTTTTAAAAGCATAAAAAATGCTTACCAATCCCAAATGTCTGAGTTGTAGTGCACCCCAGCATTGGAGGTGGAGGATTTAAAAGGGAGAAAGATTTGCAACACAGAGCCAGCACTTCATATGTTGTTTTAATTTGGAATAGAATGCATTTATATATAAAAAATAGAGTCCATTTGAGCTTGTGTTGATTTTAAGTGTGATGTCTAATGTGAAAGAGTCTCTCACCGTATCGTATTTCTCTGTCTCCCCAGCCTTCGCCCTGTGAATGGTGTCGCTGCGAGCCAAATAACGAGGTGCATTGTGTGGTCGCTGACTGTGCAGTACCAGAGTGCGTCAACCCAGTGTATGAGCCAGAACAGTGCTGCCCCATCTGTAAAAACGGTAAGAACGGCCTATTTCCTATTATAGGTTTAGGGAGAAGACGAAAATACCTGCAAGGTGTACTTTAGAGAATTCCTTAGAGAACTAGCTCTACAATCCCAAAGGAGAGCGAATTGTTCCGCTGACTGGCATGTATCAGTGTTCAAGAAATAGCAGTGAGGTGGATATGATAGCGTGGTATAAACAGACAGCTCTATGCACAGGTTGTTTTAAACCCACTCAAACTTTCTATTAGATTTCGGTATCACCTGCTAGCGAGCTCTGATTACCAATTCTCTGCTCAATTACAGGGGAAATCTGGTTCAGATAAACAGTGTCTCATTGATTAAGACCATGCTAAGAAGGATTAATTGGCCAATAGGGACTCCTCTATCTCCTGTGTCTCGATGCACTAGTCAGCAAGGCCCGATTCCAAAATTACAATTATTGGATTCCAATGGCTCACTGGATGGCCAAGGGCAAGAGATATCCCTGAGTCAGTCCGATACAGAGGCACAAACACAAAGTGTAAGCTCAGTGAATGAGTGGGATAAATAAAATGGTGATCGGCACAATGCTTATAGGCCAAGCTACTTGTAGAGGACATAGATTTAGCCCTTGCGTTATGCTGCAAATCTAGTACTTAATTTGGTGTGCTCAGCCTTTTAAAAATTGCTTCTAAATCTCTCATTATGCTATGTTATCACCAGATCTTGGCTTCAGTCTTTTTAGAACAGTTTTTGGATAAATGCAGGCTCACCTCAGTTTTTGAGTGCGTAAATTGTGAATAATTTTAAAAAGCATTGTAGGCCATGGGAATGGTACAAATACCAAAAAAAAGTCCCACTTTTGGAAAAGAAAAATCAATTGAATGACGGCTAAATCAACAAACAGTAATAATAATATATTAGTTCATAATATATATATATAAATATTAGTTTTGATAGAGCTTTTACATAAGAAAGATTTAAAGCTATAAAAATCAAACAGATAACCCCTTTTTTTTTTTTTGACATAATAGATTTTAACAGGATAAAACTGAATCAACTTCGCAAATTGCAGCCGAGTTTCTGTCTTCAGTTTTAAAGAAATCTTACCGCTCTTCGGAGCGCCTCAGGAGACATATGTTTGAAAATAGATTTGTAAAGAAAAATCATATCTAATCTTCTAAGTGCAACTTTAAAATCTATGTATGAAATTCCCTCCTTTTTCCCTTCTGGCACACATTGACCTACATTCTCCAGGATCCACATTACAATCAGAAGTGTGGTGTAAGGTATAGTTGCTAAATAAGAGACCGGCTGTGGCTTTCTGCTTTACTAGCGCAGAAAGACAGCCAGAGATACGCACACGGATACACAAACCTCGCCTACAGCCTGGAAGAGAACTAATCCAGGCAGACAGGGCACGGTGACGAGCTTGTGGTGCTGGCATTTTAGGGAGGCTGCGGTGAAGCCCGTCCCCTGGAGGAAATAACCAAGTCTGCTTCCAAGATCTTTAAAGGGGTCATATCAGGAAGAATCACATTTTGCTTGATACTTTGAGATTAAAGTGTTCAATGTAATACATATGTAATAAAATATCCTTTCAGACCTCAAACCTTCTCCTCCGGTACTGCATTTACGTAATGTGTTTCTCATGCAAAGATGGACTTTACATCAGGGTCAGGCAAAATAGTTTTTTTGTTCGAGTCATGGGCAGGAATTTAAATTGAATTGGCTAAATCCTGGAATAAAAGGAAAAGGAATTTAGTAAATCAAAGAAAAATAAAAGTAATGCATCCTAGAAAATAAGCATTTTTGTACTCTGGTCCAAATAATAAAAATATTATTGTGATAAAAAAAAGAAAAGAAACTGATACTATTATTCAATAGGGACACATTAAACTGTCAAAAAATGAATATCAAATCAGCAATTATTTACAAATTAAAAATAAAAACAAGGGAAGCAGGTTTATTGTACTTCATAATACAGTATTGCTATTTTTACTGTTTACACTGTTTACTTGCATGAGAGACTTCTTTCTTCTTAAATGTACATTTTTGCTATCTCAATATAATACAATAAAAATGTAAAAGTATTTCCAATTCATTTCTGGTTGACATAACA
>JAUMHQ010000063.1:16109448-16126621 GCA_032361165.1 Enteromius paludinosus
TGACTACCAGACTGCCACGGTTAAAGTTAAAAATCTTCGTTTGTGTTCTGCTGAGGAAAAAAAGTCACCTACATCTTAGATGCCCTGGGGGTAAGTAAATAAACATCTAATTTTCATTTTTGGGTGAACTATCCCTTTAAATTATCACACAAATCAATACAGAATTCAACTATGTGTCTTTTGCATTTTTTTAATGCTGTTTCAGAGGTAACCAGTATACAGCACATAATTTATAAGGCTTATGTTATCTTTGATAAATATCAGCACAGTATGAAAAGCATATTCTGGAAAATCTTTTCAGCTGAATATTTTTTTATGTCCCTGCATGTTTCTGCACTAACACACTAAAATGCTTCAGTAAAAATGGTAATTAAAGCATGATTTAATAAAAAAAATTTCACTAAATAAGCAATCAATAATTAGATTTACCTATATGCACCAAGGTTAAATTTTTTTTAAAGTCCTTGTTACAGTGCAATTATATATAAAGTACTAAGTAATATTAATAAACTACTGTATATGTTCTTACCATATGTTTGTGGCTAATATTAGGGTTGGCTTATGTAATTATGCACAATTTATTGTTATTTCAATAGTATGTGCATATCTAACAAGGACACCTTCAAATAAAGTGTTACTGAAATTTATACTAATGAATGTCCATGTTTACCTAAATATGTGGCACCGCAAAAATGCTTGGGGTCAGTAAGACTTCTTAAAAACAAACTTATACTCTTATTTATCAAGTATAATTGATCAAAAGTGTTTTCAACAATGATAATAAGAAGAAATTATTCTTGAGAGGATCATGTGACATTAAAGCCTGGATAACTGTATTTAATATATAAACATATTTTCTTAAATATATACATGAATAATACATCATCTTGATGGTTCACAATGTTGCTTAATTTTCTGTTGTTGAACATCACCTCAACCACGCATCCTAACCCTGCTGTTTTCACGTTAAAGAACTGCAGAGGGGCTGCTATTAGACTGTGTCACGAGGATTCTTTGCAATCAGAGCAGAACACCGAGCTTGGCTCGTACACCGTTGCCTAAGGAGATCACCAGTGCCCTATATTGTCTCACAATGCACAGTCCTCTCATAAAGTCACAAGTGTGTTCCCCTCTCTTTGAATTCTCTGTCCTCCAGGGAAGTATATGACTTTCCAAACAAGCCACAATCCATAGCGCAGTCAGTAATAAAAGCCAAACCAGCCTGAGGAGAGCAGATCAACATGGCAGATTGACAATGAGAGACCATTAAAGAGCAGGACCAGGAGAGGGCTTCACTCAGCCATTATTCCTCCTCTCTGGAGAGGAAAATGTGTCGATAACTGTTAGACCCTCCACATGTCGGCCTGTCACTCACCAGGCTGCCTCTGTTCACGCGGGCGCGCAGGGGGCCGTCACCTGCCTCGTACTCGCTCTCTCCGACCCAGCTGCCTGCCTGAAGGCTACAACTCACCCCTGGAAGAAAGACTGAGAGTAAGGGAACTAGGCATATTAGACTTACCACCCATATTTATTAGCATTGTAAACCTGTCCGAAATATGAAAAAACTGTGTGTGTGTACTTTTATGGCTCATATAGTTTAAAATAGTGAGCATATAGAGTTCACTCTTGAGGATAGAACTGAGCAATATGACTTAAAAATCAAAACCTCAATTGAGTGAGGAATTATTATAATATTATTATTATTATTTTTATTTATTAGTAGTTGTTTTGTTTTTTTTGCCCTAACAATTAGAAATTCACGTATTTAATATAGAGTGGGCTTTACAGGGATAAAGAGCAAAAAGATTTTGCCATTATTTATTCACCCTAATTAATGTGGAATATAAAAGAAAACGATTTGAAGAAGAGATATTGTATGGCTAGATAAGACTCAAAATATTGCTAACTTTAGTATTACCAAGTAGAGCTGCTACAAACAAAAAACAAAAACTGCATGCATGTTTGGAACCAAAAAACAGCATGAAAATAATGCCAATTTTAATTTTCCGGCTGAGCTGTTCTTTTAAGTATAAAAGAAATCTGCAGTTTCAAGGCAAATCAGTACAACAGCAGTGATGCAATGCACACTTAAATTCTGCAAGTCTTATGCTGTATTTTATAACTTTCACTAGGGACAAGTAACAGAGCAGGACAAGATTTTCCGGGCACGAGGATGCACAGCTAAAGGGGATGCAGGATCTCGCTCAACAAGGGTGAAAACAATCTTTTTGTTCATTTCTGTCAGGTAAAATTCTTCACAAAAGGTCTTCAGCGCAATATACTACAAGTGATGGCTAAAAGGCTGTCTAAAAAACAGCTGCTGCTTCACACACATATAAGAAAAAAAATCCTCCATCACAAACCTTCGCCTGCTCAACTTGTTTACAACTATTTGATAGCGTTCTGCTCGGTTTGCCCTAGTTGTACGTCTGGCTGAAATGGCCCTTTCTTGACTGAAGAGCTCTGGAAGAGCAGGCAGCTATTGTCTGTTGTTCCATTGAGAATAATGACAGAAAAGGGACAAGGGGAATAAATGGGCACCTTGCAGAGTGTCTAAAAATACATATAAAGCAGTTTAAGAGGAGAGTAAAGATCCTTTATAGTGAGCAGTTTGTTGTTTTTATTTTAATACTATTTCCAAATGTAAAGAAAGATAAACTGTATATTATATAAAAATATATAAGTAAAAAATATAAAAAATATCTTTATGCAAATTTGGAACTGACGAAAATGTATTACAACAAGTAAAGGCTTTTATAATGCTAGAAAAATATTTTCTAACAAACACTGTTCTAACGTTCATTCACAAAAGAAACATATTACTCGTTTTTTTATTATTATTATTATTTTATTTTTTATCAAAATAAAATGTAGCCTTGGTAAGAAAAAGAAAAGAAAAGTTTGAGACCCCTAACTTTTAAATAAATAAATATAAATATGTAAATATATATTAGTGCTGTCAAACGATTAATCTAAATAAATAAATAATAAAAGTTTTTTTTTACATTATATATGTATGTGTACTATGTATATTTATTATGTATGTATAAATACACACAAATACAGTATATATATTTTTTTAAATATTTACACATAATATATACACAGTATACACAAATTGTTATGTAAACTAAAACTTTTATTTTGCATGAATCATTTGACTGCACTAATACACACACACTGATATACACACTAAACTTTAATTTGCTTGTCAACTATTATCTTGACTTATTTTATTTCAGGCTACCCAAATATTAATTCAATACTTTTCAAAACAGTTTTATTATACAATAAAACTAATAGTATAAAATAATTATAATACCAAGTGCGAACAGAATGACAGGACCAAACACTGTCCACCTCCCTCATCATTAGGGCTGGGCAATTAATCGAAAATTAAAAACACTACCGCGGGTGGAGTCATGTGACCCGCTCCGTTACGTTACCCTGCGTTCACACCAGATGCGAATTGCGGGAATAAGTCATGCTATTCACGCGTAGTTGGATGCTTGAACATTTTGAGTTTGCTCGCTTAATTCGTGTGTGAAATTCGCTTCACAGCAAACGCAAATTTGCATCATGGGAGGGGCTTCTGCCAAGCGCTTCCAGTCTCTGTACATCACAAAGGATATGACCCCCTTGGCTACAGTGGAGCGAAGCGGGTTTAAACACCTTGTTAATACTCCCGACAGAAAATACACTGTGCCGTCGCGATCACATTTCTCAAAAACTGCGCTGCCAGACATGTACCAGGCATAACCTGAAAAGGTTAACATGCTCGTGTTTCTTAGTAGGAACTTAAGAGTAAATTCATGCTCAAATAGTAGCATGACAAGATCACCTCATGCAACTGATTTAAAATCACCCTTCGTTCAAAAATCTCTCACTTGTAATATGGGAGCATATTTACTGTACAAGATTTGTCAGTGAACTATGAGGCCAAAAAAATAATTAAAATAATCGTTTATTAATCATAATCGAGTTAAAATGGCCCACTAATCGCCCAGCCCTACTCATCATAATGGAAAAACTTCAGATTAATGCATTCTGTTGCGGCAGTGTGATGCTGAGCCATTAGCAGGATTAGTATCCCTGCATTCAAAGTGTCACTGCGTAGCGTTATCTTTATATCCAGTCCAGCCCATGGTAACTGAACACCACCTATAGGAGTGCGTTCAGACACACACACAATCCTCCACAGTAATCATGAGCTGTAATTGCACTTCCTCTGCCTCTTTAATTACAGTCTTCATTTCCCGGGACCCCGTGAGGGCGGTGGCGGTGAGGATGCTACATCCCAGGGTTAATCCGACTCTCTCTCTGGACGATAGGGCCAGGTTGTTAGCCGAGGAGCAAAGAACCATTAGCATATTAGCTAATTAGATTCATGATGATGGGAGAGGACAACGAAGCTCAGCGTGAGTGTGTGTGTGTGTGGCGGGTGGCAGTGGATCGGTTTGCGCTGGCAGCTCACACACTCATGGGCACTGAACCGTGATACACTGAGCCATAGAGACTCATACAGAAGAACAGAAAGCTGAGGCACAGCATCAGTGGCTCATAAAGTGTGGCACAGACAGAGTGCTAAACTGAACCATGTAAACCTCACTCACTCACTTTCTCACTTACTCACGCATGAACTCTTTCACTTCAGACATTATTTTACTGCTGCACAATCTGGCCCAAAAATGTATTGCGATTTATCTGTAAAAACTGCAATTTTAACAGTGATATAATTACAAAAAGTATATAACATATGACTGCTGCCAAAGCTAAAACAGCAAAAGGCATGCTATATATATAATATATAGGCTATAAATATAATATTTCAATCTTTTTACATAACGTTCTGACTTTATAATATTCAACAATATATAATGCAAATATGTGTAATACAATGTAGCCTAATAAAGCTTTAATTATGGAGACTGGAATAAATGCAGTTTAAAGCTTTGAATTAAACATATTTTATTTCAGCAAATTAATAATTATTAATATACTCTAATGGCTAGTGCAGCCGCCGAATCATCTTTTTCATTGAGGAATGAATCTATCACGCATTTTAATTTGCAAATGAAAACACAACACGCTTATTTATCATCATGCACAGGCATAAACGGTCTGCAATCATAAAGGATTCTTTATGCAATAACTACAAAAATTTAGGTATACACCTATACTCTGGAAATACATATGATATATAAAAATATAGCCCTAACAAGTTAATATAATAGAATAAGAAGAATATACAAATAATAAATTAAATGTTTAATGTAATAAAAAAGGGGTTGCTATGGTCACGCAGGTTTGTTTACGCAATAACTTAAGAAAAATATGTCGTTCCCTCAACATAAGAAGTTGTAGCCATGAGAAATGGACATAATGATGATAACATAATATCACGCTCCCACGAGTTAATGTGTCAAGTGAACCGAAGACGTCCCCTCCCAGACACCGAACAAAAGATTATTTTTGGAACTTATTACAATATTTTGATTATTGTTATTCTAAATCTTATTTTTATTCTACTCAAAATAAATATATTTTTTATAATTATTATATTAATAATCATACCATAAAAAGCATTTGTAATTTTACATGATAAAATAGACAAACGCAACATTAAAATATTATTCAATTAATAATAACCACAACAAATTAAATTAATGGCAATTATATACCACTAATAATAAATATATCCTTCCAATTATAAATACTACCACAAGTAATAATAACAATAGTAATGTAATTATATGTGAATGATAACAATAGCAGGTTAAGATGATGATTTGAATTTTGGTTAAAAAAAATGTTGCTCTAAAATAGTAATTAATTACTAGTTACTAATTACATCTTTAACAGTGCAATATTATTACTGTACCAATTACTCTCTCCAAAAAGTATTTAACTACTTCCAAACCCAATATCGACCTCGACAAGTAAATGATACTGTCACATTCCGAGTTCGTCTTGTCTTGTTCACCCCCCTGTCTGTGTACCTTTTGGTCTAGTCCGTCATTGTCTCCTTATGAGTTCATTTGTGCCACCTGTTCTTGTCACCTGCCTTCACTTTAGTCTTTGATTAATTTGTCTTTAAATATCGCTGTCTTTCTGTTTGAATTCATGTCTCGTTGCCAATGTACGTTGTTGTGTGAACCCCAATTGTCGTGTGAGTAATTGTTGCTGCCTCGTCAGCTTTATTTTCTTATTATTAAAGTGTCTGTTTTTCGAAGTTCTTGTCTCCTCCGTTCCCTGCCTCGCTGAGAGGCGCGGCAACGCCACACTGTGAACTTTCACGCTAAACGTGACAGATACAAGGATAGACATGACAACGGTTCGTTTAATTCTTTCAAATAAATAGTCCAATTCTCAGTATTAACTATCAACTATGACTTATGCATTAACATACTCCTAACTACTAGTAAGACATACTTAGTAAAATAGTTGTTAAGTTTAAGAAAAAGATTTATAAGGTCTTGCAGAATAAGACATTTTAATATGTGTGGGGTTTTAGTGATAATAAACAGCAAATATCCCAGTAATATTCATGCTAACTGAAGTGTTACCAGTGCTCTTAATGACTCACCAAATATGAGAAGTGAGAAAGCATGCAATTTAAAGTTAGACGTTAAATCTGCTATTGTATTGTGTATAAATGTTCTACAGAGTATTCAATTGCATAAGAAGTGATTACATTACAGAAAAAAATAAAGAGTAAGAGGGAAAAGTAATTAAATAACAGTAACTAATTACACCCAGCACTGGAGTATTTGAAACACACTACTGATTTAAATCAAGATTCATAAAGAAACTTGATGTAAATGTTACACGCAATTAAATATTGGAAATGGTTACACTCGATACCCAGCACGTAACGTTTCTACTTCAAGACTTTTTTTTTTAACTGATAAATGATGAAGTAAAACTGCCCTCGAAAGGTGTTGTCTGCCGTGGGCTGGATATTAAAAATGGATAACAAATACATCTTAAAAATAACCAATATCAAAACAGATAGCTTGGAGAACAAACACCAGAACAGCAATGATTCCTTCAGGCTGCATTTGTGCACTTCTGATGTTGCTGGAGCGCTTGACAGAAACGAACTCCTCACAGAAGGCAGACTCGAAAGAGCTAGTGTTTTCTTGAATTGGAGCTAAATGAATGAGCAGCGCAGTCGGAGCCTACTGCTTTTCAGCTGAAGCTGTGAAAAATCATACACATTGATATATGCAGCACTAAATAACTCACAGAACAAGGACCACACGCCAAGTTCATAGCTGTGTCAAATGGAAAAAATAATTATCGTTTTCGAATGCATGAAAACCCACAGAGCCAAACAATGGTATTCATATTTTTCATAGGCTTACAGGTATTTTATAATGGTTTTCTCAACAGAAATAGTCATTGCTCGAGAACAACAAAGAGTAAATACTCATCTCCTGTACACATGCTAGCAAAATCTTCTATATTTCTATCATTCAAAAATAGACATTCGCATCGTGCTAATATAAACTTATAGAAGCATAAATGTAAATGAGAATTTAAAGCTTTGATGCATTGCTTACAGTCGAAAGTGATGACCCAGCAGCCGTTGAAGACACCCTGAAGTGTGGTCAGGGAGGAGGGCATGATGGGAACGTCTGGTACAACCACATGGGTGACTGGAAAGACATTTAATCAAAGAGGGAAGCAGTTCATTACATTACAATAAATAAACAAATACATGACTAGTTATATAGTAATGGATTCATTTCTATTGAGAAACTGTTATATTTTCAGTTTATGTGCTTTTATGATATTTTGTTATACTGATATTTTATTTTATATACGATATTGTTTTTTGAAAGCAATGAATGTCAGAAAAACAGAAATGCATTATATAGAGGCTCCTAATGCAGAAGTAGTATGCCACACTTCACCAATCCCTTAAGATTCCTTTAAATCAAGCCAAAGAAAAAAATCTTTGTTGTGTGACAAACACACAGCCTACATTCTACAAGAAAATTGTATTTTAGCCTTGTTCCGCTATGAGAAACGGCTTCAATTACTTTAATTCTACTGTTTCAACTTTGATTGCTTAGGAGATGAGACACTTCTCATTGTTTGCCTGTTGGTGTGATTTCTGGAGGAGTCGAAAGACTCTACGAGAGCTACATTTGTCACTGAAAGTGCTGGTTTCATAATGTATGATTTCATAATATCTCTCTTATGCTTCAGCTGGATGCCTTGTAACGCTCTTCTATGTGATGGAAGAAAGGCAAAGAAAGAAGAGACACTTCATTTCACTGCTCTGAAAAAGTCTCATTGTTTTCTTGAGCTGTTTTGAGCCGTCCACGTCATGTTGAAATAATCGTATCCTCATCAGACTTAAAAAAAAACCTTTTAACATAATTTTACAGTAATTTAACATAATTTGTAGTCATTATATGCCACATATTTCATAACAAAATGAATTGTATGAGTGTATATGTATGAAAACTGGCAAGTCAAGAAAAAAAACTAAACAAAACAAAAAAATCCCATCAACTTTCCTAAACCTTTTCTAATATAAATACTTACACTTGTGCACATAAATACATTTATCCTGCCACCAGATTCAATTGATAGTCCATCGTTTTAAAACCAGTATTAGACAGCGCCATATGTCAAAAGTAAATATACTGTATTTCTGACATTTTTATTATTATATATTTTTTTATATAACCAGGAAAATGTTGTAAATAAGTTGCTTCTATTGTTAAGCATGGTCCTATATACCTAAAGCTTGCCAAATTAAATTTAATGTTTGGCTACCTTGTTGGCGTGCCAATGTCAATTGGGAATCTAAAATTACTCCTAAGTATTTACAATCTGAAACGACCTTTAGCTTTTCTCCAATTTAGCTTTTTTCCAACCACATTGTATTAAATGCATGGCTCATTTGCCATTTTTCAATTCCTTTGAATATGGTTCAAAACTAGTCAAATCTATCCGTTTCATAATGGTTTTCTCATATATAGTAAGCAGTACACATTGAGAAAAAGAAATGTTAGGGTTATTACAGGGTTATTACTATGATTCCTGAAGGACCATGCGACACTGAAGTGATAATGATGCTGAAAATTCAGCTTTGACATTATAGTATTAAATGACATCTTACAGTACACTTAAATATCAAACATTTATTTCAATTGTAATAATAATTCAAAATAACTACAGCCATTATAAGAATAAAAGCATTTTAAAAATACATAGAAAATAACCTTTCTGACAACAAACAGTAGTTCATACCTCAAAACTATGAAACACCGCCCACTCATTTCTTTACACAAGAACTCAAAGGAGATGCACCTGCTCTACAAAAGGACTGCACTTGTTTCCCTCCAAGGAGTTGAGCTGCTTTGGTGAGCTGCTTCTGTTGAGTCCGCATCAGCTGACTGCCAATCACAAACACTGGACTCGTCTCTCGCACCGAGCTTGCAGCCTGCAAGAATACAAATAAACTGTACCGCACACTTCATTTGCATTGATGTTCTTGACAGATGATGTCTCAAAGCGACTTACAAGATGATGTGCAAAAGACTAGCAAATCTGTTTGTTTTGAGTCTGTTTGTGTGTGAGGAGGGTTCGGGTTGTGTACCTTACTAAGGCTAGCTGGGGGGTTCAGGGTGGTTGTTATAGGATAAGGTGCCTCCGGGGCTATTCTTAGGACCTCCTGCATTTCTGGAGTCAGCGCATAATCTACCGGCCGCAGGCCAAACATATTTCTGGAAACACACAGTTATATGGACAGTTCATGCACAGTGCTATTCACATGAAAATAAAAACATTTTCAAGGACATATATGGCAAAGTGTTCTGTTAAGCCTGCTAATGCCTCCCTCAAAGAAACGTTCCAACCAACTGGGAATAAATATACTTCACAGAACAGCGCACTTTGTGGATTTGTCTGGTGGTCTTCTGCATGGCTATGAAGTTTAAAAGAATGTAAGATGTCCCTTTTGTCATTTTATGGTTCAAAGGAACGCTCACAAGTCTTGTCTCAAACAATCATAGAGGATGGGAGTAAGAAACGATAGAAATCTGAATGCAATATTGTGCAATTGTTTAAAAAATATTGAGATATTACTGCTTCTTTTGATGCAATGTCCCTCTCAAGGATTTGTATATTATTAATTGCATTGTTTATATTATTATAATTATTATATATTATATTAATATATTATCATTATTGCGTTGTTATTATATTATATTATAGCTAGTTTTTATTTTTATAAACAATAATTATAAACAATATTTTTATTTTTGCTTTAATCAGTATTTTGTTATGCATCTAAGTATTTAATATATGAATATTTCCCTGCACACCGCTATAGCTGAAAAAATTCCTTATATTTGTTCAATATAATGCTTTCATAAGATTTTGCACTACAGCATTAACAGGATTTCCCCCTCCTTTCTGTATAGTTTAGTATATCTGTGTCCTACTTCCTATCTCAGTGTAAATTAAAACATGAATTTAAAATACTCTTATTTAGCAAGGACACCTTTCCACTGCTCAAAAGTGACATTAAAGACATGTAAATTGTTACGAATCTTTTTATATTTCTAATAAGTGTTGTTCTTTTGAATGTTCTAGTAATTTAAGAATCCTGAAAAATATCAGTTTCCTCAAAATTTAAGCAGCACAACTGTATTCAACATCAGTAATAATAATAAATGTTACTTGAGTGTCAAATCAGCATATTAGAAGGATTTCTGAAGGCCAAGTAAGGAAAGGCTACAGTATAACACATTCCATGGACAATGGTACTTTGAAGTGAGATAATCACAACAGATGCATTAGACATACAATTATTTAAAATGTTTTTAAACAGTTAAGAATATAACAAATATGAAATGTACATAGCGGTGATGGTCAAAACAAAGCATGTTACTTTTGGTAATTAACAGAGACTCAGCTTTCAAATGTTGTCTATTTTACGTGTCGTCACAGATTGCTCTATGTGCCCTAAATTCAAGCTGTATATGCCCCAAGATCCTCTTCAATAGTTATAACACGAAATAAACATCAATGATCAGAAGGTGTTTTGTCTCAACTGCAGAAAGATGTCAATACATGCCATTTTTCAAGTTCACATCCTTGTATATAGTGATTGTCTCTAAAAAGAAAAGAGTGGACTCGGAATCATTGAAACAAGTCATTTTTAGAAGGAATCTCAAGCTGTTTCATGCTGACGTCAACATGAAACGTTAGCATATCGCCTGGCCACTTGTTGGTCTCGTCACCGTTGAATGAAAATGCTAATTTATTCTTTGCCTCTAGGTGCTGATATTGTAGCAGTAAAAATAGTGGTTTCCCCAATAGCGCTGTACACAAAGTAGCACTTAGCTCACAAATGCTGCTTTATCAGGCATTACAGGTGACATGAAATGAAAATAAGAGCAACTGACCAATCACTGCAGATCAGCGTCTGGAAAAATTCATTGTTAAATGAATCGTTCGACAAATAAAATAAAACAAAAACAAATATTACAATATTATACAACATATTTTTGGACCTTGCAGGCATGTCAACTTGTTGTTGGGGACTGCCAAAACCAAAATATGAACCTTTCATTACCCAAAAGAGGGGCACTTATTTATATATACTTTGGTCCAATCCCAATTCTACCGCTTACCCCTACACTTTCCCCAATTTCTCAATTCTCTTTTGGTTGGAGGGGTAGGGTTAAGGTGAAGGACTACTGTAGATAGTCCTCAAAACGAAGATTTTTCGGGACCTCACTTCAAACGAAGGGCTAAGAGAAATTTCCAACATGGCTTCTCACTCGAGCAAGCAGACCCATAAATTTAAGTAATTTTTGCCATTAATAAGGATTTTTATGACAATTTTTCATTATATGTATATTACCATTAGTCTTGTGTTTGTGTTTACGGTGATGTTCTGTAAAGAAACGTTTGCAAAAAAATCGCTAAAGTTTCCCTTGCGGATAACACTGATTGCAAAATATTAGGAAATATATTTTTATGTCATATACCCGGTGACTTGACTGCATGTGGCAACGCATTGTTTTGTTTTGCTTACGGCCATATGTGTACATGTAAATGGACGGTGCTTACATCGGCGCATGTCCTCTGACGTAACGTTAGGAGCTAGTGACAATGGATGATGACGTATAACAGTGTAGTAATGGTGTCCCATTTCTTAGGGGGAAATTTTTAACCTTTCCCCTTTCCACTTCATTTCAAAGGGCAAGGGGCGAGGGGTAGGCAAAGGAGTAGAAAATAGAATTGGGATTGGGCCTTTATGTCACACAATTTGAAGAAACATTCTGAACTAGACAATGTAAACGTCACACAAAAAGAAGTGAGAATTGTAAAATAAGTCGTAATTACCTTTTATTTTTTATTCAGTGGCAGAAACAAGCTTCCACACATTTGTGAAAAAGGACTTAATAATATTCAAGCATTTTGACCTCGTTCACACCGCGTTACTCACTTAGTATGCAAAACTATCAGATAAGTGAGAGGTTAAGGCCTAGGACAAATCCGAAGAGAATCTGTTTGGCAAGCAGTATGTGACGGCCCCTCGTCGGATCAGTTGTCCCTGCTGGCTGGTAGGGGGAAGAGAGGTGGAAATGAAATAAAGTGGAGAGGGATGTATGTTGAGATTAAGCTTCAGCACAGATAACACCTGGGGGGCAATTAAGAGGTCCACTGGTCCATAAAATTTCATTTGGATTCATGAGCCACCCCCCCCACCCCCAAACAAGCCCACAGTCTCTTCACACTCCCATAGGATGTAAATGATTTTGTTTTGGTGCGGCGCACAGCTTCTAATCTCAAAAAGTGAAAATCCAATAATGCCAAAGTGTCTCATACGCAGAGGCCACATACATACGTGTGTGTGTGTGTGTGTGTGTTTGTGTGTGTTACCCATACTGATAAAGGGGAGGTGTGCATTCATCACCTCCAGCAAAATAAGACACACCATGCAGTTAAAGAGTGATATTAGTAAGCTACAACCTCTCAGCAACTGCATCCATCTCGCAGTTGACAAATCAGACACAGATGCCAGTGGTAAAAGGGACCGATGAATCACAGATCGATGGAGATGTGAAAATTAGTCCTCGGAGGTGCTCCAGCTGTTCCTGTTCACATAACCGAAGCAATCAAGAATGGTGCCGCTAAGGACTAGAGCTAACCAGATCTCATCGATTGGAAGAAAGCAGTGCGCTCCTTTGCTCGGATCACATCAACAAAACAAATCGAGCTTATGCAGGCCGAATCCATCTAAATTTGCCTACTAGTACACAGCTGTTCTGTTCCCAAGCCTAGTGAGCTGTCTTACTAGGTGTCATTACATCTTATTTATGCTGCCTCCTAAGACATTTTCTTCAGAGAGAAGGCAACGTCAGAATGGAAAGCAACAAGCTGAAAAAAATGCAAGATTAGTGGTCGCCAGAATAGATTTTCTTAATGGCTGTTGCAGACATTAACAATCAGCCAAGCAGGCATTACTGTTTCAAAATGGAAAAAAAAAACTGACAACTAATGAAAACCCCAAATTCAGTATCTAAGAAAATACGAATATTACTTAAAACCAAAAACAAAAAGGATTTTTAGAAATCTTGCCCAACTAAAAGGTAGGAACATGAAAAGTATGAGCACTCAATACTGGGACTCCTTTTGCCTGAATTACTGCAGCAATGTCGATCGGTCTGTGGCACTGCTCAGGTGTTATGAGAGCCCAGGTTGTTCTGATAGTGGCCTTCAGCTCTTCTGCATTGTTGGGTCTGGCATATCGCGTCTTCCTCTTCACAATACCCCTTAGATTTTCTGTGGGGTTTAGGTCAGGCAAGTTTGCTGGCCAATTAAGAACAGGGATACCATGGTCCTTAACCAGGTTCTGGTAGGTTTGGCACTGTGTGCATGTGCCAAGTCCTATTGGAAAATGAAATCTGCATCTCCATAAAGTTGGTCAGCAGCAGGAAGCATGAAGTGCTCTAAAACGTACTGGTACAGCTGCATTGACCTTGGACCTCAGAAAACACAGTGGACCAACACCAGCAGATGACATGGCACCCCAGTCCATCACTGACTGTGGGTACTTGACTTTACACTGGACCTCAAGCAACATTGATTCTGTGCCTCTCATCTCTTCCTCCAGACTCTGGGACCCTGATTTCCAAAGGAAATGCAAAGTTTACTTTCAACAGAGAACATAACTTTGGACCACTCAGCAGCAGTTTTTGTGTTTAGCCCAGACTAGACGCTTCTGACGCTGTCTGTTGTTCAAGAGTGGCTTGACACAAGGAATGGGAAGCTGAAACCCATGTCTTGCATACGTCTGTGCGTAGTGGTTCTTGAAACACTGACTCCAGCTGCAGTCCACATCTCTCCAGGGTGCAGTTATCCCTATTGCTTGTACACTTGTTTCTACCACATCTTTTCCTTCCCTTCGCATCTGCCAGGCTCTTTTGCAATGACCTTTTGTGTGTTGCCCTCCTTGTGCAAGGTGTCAAGGATCGTCTTTTGGACAACTGTCAAATCAGTGGTCTTCCCCATGATTGTGTAGCCTACAGAACTAGACTGAGAGACTATTTAAAGGCCATTTACATCTATCTATCTATCTATCTATCTATACAAATATAATTTTACCTTTGGAACCATTTAATATTAAAGTAATAGATTAAACAATATTAATTAGTCGATTAATTTTCTTTCAAAAAAAGTTCTTTCAAAAGCTTTCAAAAATATTAAAATAATATTTTTTTAACTTCTGGCGCAATCTAGTATCAAGAAATTAATAAATTATATTAAAAAGTAATAATATTCACAATACTACTGATTTTTAGTGCTGTCAAACTATTAATTATCCAAAATTGAACGATCCAAAATAAAATTCAGTTAAATGTATTACGTACATATATATATAAATAAATAAACACACATACATGATATGTTTTGAAAAGATTTATAATGTATTTATGTGTGTGTGTGTGTATATATATATATATATATATATATGTAGTCTTAATCAGATAAAATATATAATATATAAATACATTTAATAAATAACCATAACGTTTTACACATGCATGTGTGTTTATTTATATATACATAATAAAAATTCACAGTGCACTGCCCACACATCTATTATGTGAGCAAAAACTTTTATTTTGGATGTTATTATTCATGATTAATTTTACAGCACTACTTTTTACTATATTTTTGATCAAATTAAATGCAGCCTTAGTGAGCACAAAAGAAGCTGAAAACATTAAATATTGTATCAACCACAAACTTCTGCAAACTGTAAAAAAAAAATGTAATACATTTTTTAAATATAATATTTTATGTTTAAAACGATTGACTAGTTTACCTAATATTTGATTGCTATGTGTTTTTATGCTTTAAGCTTACCAACATGCTACATATCACCAAACTCTACTGAAATCAATGTGTCGAGTCGCGTTTCACGTGAAGTGCTGTTTATGTGATACGCAGCGAGTATGCGTCCATGTAGACCGTTCCAAATCAGTCACTTTTCTGAGTTTCTGTGACAGCTAGGATGCCTCTTATGTAGCTCACTAGAGCTACTGGCCTGTCTCACTTGTGGTTGCTACTCTCACGGTCCCTCAAGAAGCAGCTTTTCAGATCTGAAAAGCATTAAAGTTTACTGCTGGTACAGCAGGGATGTGCCAGTCAATTCATACAACACATTACAGCGAAGCCTCTGCCCACAGCAGTTCCCCCCATAGCCCTAGTGCTCCGATTCCAGACCGCAAGGAGTGAAAGTGATTGATTATGTCTGACAGGAGTGGATTGCTTCTGTGCAGTGCTTCTATGACAGAGCTGATGCTTCACTTCACCATTGACTAACGAAGCATAAATCTGCTGATGCTTTATGCGCTTCCAATGTACAGCACAGCACTAGTCAATCAATGTACAAAGGGCAGACAGACAAAAAGAGACGCAGAGACGCACGCAGAGAACTCTTGGGATGAGCATTCACGCATCTGGGTTCACTGCCAATCTTGGGGAAACAGAGTTCATTAAGATAAAGGGCATGTGGGAGGAAGCGAAGCAGAAGTTCCCGAACATCTCAACACCAGGTATATACCAAGGCGCGGTTACAAGATACCAAATATGCAAATTTAAAATGAATGAATATAACACCATCACATAATTGGGCTGAGAAATATATATGCTGGTATATCATTCAACAGTAGAAATGTGTCTGTAGAGATTTTTCAATGTTTTTTTTTTGTAGCGCTGAGGTGCAGTCACAAGCATTTTAATAGTATTTGTTTTATTGTTGGATCAAATAAAAATTGCATAATTAAATATTAAATTAAACGAAGTACTTTTAATTTGTAAAATAATTATTTTAATTATTACTTTATTTTTAGTTTAATTTATTATTTTACAGATAATAAAAAGGACCAAAAAAAGAAAATTGTAATATATCTGTAAGACTTTATTCAAAAACATTTTTTTTTTGTTTAAAAAAAAACTTTTAAAAAAATTATAAAATATTATATATTGTTTTATATATAAAACAAACATATAAAAAGGATGTAAGAATATTGATCAATATATATCCTTCCTTACCTTAATTCCAACATATATATATATACACACACCTGACTGATTTTTCAAAAGATTTCTATTATCAATATATCAAGCTTCCACAAAAATACTAAGCAACAGAAAAAAGTGATAATAATAATTGCTTTGAGGAGGGAGTTTGCAAATGTGAAATAAAATTCATACGACAGTTTACAACATCCTAAAATAGTTCATAAAACATCACAGCTGAGTCGCTGCACATCTCCAAGCAAACACAGCTGTTTTGTTTATGAATGAATCTGCATTTTTGAGTCAATGATTTAATGAGCCATTCATAAAGAGAGTCACTTGCTTCCTAAATAATTCAGCCATTTGAATGAATCTATTGAATAAATGATTCATTGACAAAAGGCAGTGACTCACTGCTACCTACTGGTAGGGCTGGGTGATTTGGCCTAAAATCAAAAATCAAAAAAATCAAAATCGCAATTAATTGAACATTTTAACTCGATTACGATTAATGAACGATTTTTTTTTTTTTTTTTTTGCCTTCTGACAAATCTTGTACAGTAAATTTGCTCACAAATTACAAGTGAGAGATTTTTGAACGAGGGGA
>JAUMHQ010000063.1:16156300-16171780 GCA_032361165.1 Enteromius paludinosus
GCAATGAAGGCTCTGTCCTCAGGGGACAGTAGAGGGGCCATGGCTTGTAAAAGTTGGTCAAGATTCACCCCAGCTGCAGCAAGATGTACATCGCTAACATTTCCTTGGAAGACTGCACCAAGTGCCATTGTCAGTTGTTGGTTAATGATCCAGTCCTTGGTCAAATTGCCTTCAGTTGAGTTTAGTAGGTTTTCTGTGACCTTGATTATCATCGATATGATGGGCTGAGCTGTGTTGTTTGATGGCAGGGAATTCTGAAGCTCTGTCATCACATTCACAATGCTAAAAAAGAAAAAGAACATTAGTGCAACTGTCATCTCAGTTGTCAGCTGAACTGTCATCATACACAACATTTATAAAAAATGTAATTAGAAAGAGTGAAATAGAAAGAAGAAAAAAAATCAACAAATATATAGTCTCTACACTTACAGTTCATTCCAGTGATTAAATCCAGTAGGTTGTGAGATGTTATTCAGATAGGAGACAATTATGTTTTTAATGGGAACCAACACTTCAGCTGCCTCTGCTGGTAAAACGTTATGAATCACTCCCTCTACCATCTGTATAGTCTCCTGTGCAAGGGTGCTAGCTTGGGCATTGGGGATCATATTGGGGTTTAGGATCACATGAAGGAAGCCATTGAAAGCAGCAAGAATATTGTCAACCACATCCTGAGGTAGAGCTCCAGTTTCACTAGAAATACTCCCCAGAACCACTTTCACAGCACTGATGACGGCTTCAGTGAAGTTTTCACTTTGGACACCACCAGCAGTGCTAGCCACGTGTAGAGCATAGTTTACTGCCTGAGAGATCTGTTCAGCAACAACAAGGGGCTCTCTATCTTTAGGATGGAGTAGAGGAGTCAAGGCTTGAAGGAGCTGTTCAAGATCCTTCCCAGGTGTTGCGATATCTACAGAGCTAGTTTCCCATTGGAAAATTCTAGCAAGTGCCGTCATCACTTGTGGGTTGGTGATCCACTCTCTTGTCAAGCTGAGGTAGTTCATGATCTGAGCTTCAATTTCAGCAGGAATGCTGAAATTCATTGGGGAGCCTAGAGAATTATAGAACACCTGCTGGATCTCAAGATTTCCTTTAATTAATGCCAGCTCACCTTGCAGCATGGTCATGATTGTATTGGCAACTTGTACAAGATCTTCGCCTTCCAGAGGAAGGCTCAGATGGGTCAAGTTCTGGATATGATTTATTGTTAGCGTCACCATATCTGCCTCATAACTGATGAGTGCCACCTGCATTTCAGTCATGCGTTTCAGTTGATGGAAAATCTCTGCAAACATACTGCCACTGGTTGCATTTCCAAGCTGGTTTAAATACCACAGTGTGATTTCTCCATACACCTTTTGTGCATAATGACCCTGTTTCATCAATGTCGAGTTAATTGTGTGGTATGGGTATTGTTCTCCGAATACTTTTTTCAAGAGATCTTCCAGAATGTTAAGCTCATTTGTAATCTCAGTGGTGTTCTCCACATCAAGACCCTTGAGGTTTTGTCTAATGGCTGAGAGTGTTGTTATCAGCACCTCTTCTGTCAGTGCAAGTGGGTCAGATCCAGAACTAGACATGTTATTCACTTTCTGATATTCTACTGAAACGACGTTAAGCCAATTATTGAGAGTCATTTGAGCATTATATGCCAAAGGTATAACTCCAAGTAAACCAGAAGCAGTCTGGATGAGCTGAAGGACACATTCGGCTTGTCTATTAGTAGGGGGCGTTTGGGAAGACTGTGTGGTTTGAGTGTTCATGCATTGTGGGAGTTGCATGGCCATATTCAGAGTCTGCTGTACAGATGCTGACCAGTTAGAATGAATTACTGAATTGACTTGCTCTAATTCAAAAATGCTTAGATTGGAGGATTGTAGAACTTGACTGATGTTGAACACAGGAGATGCATAAGCCTGCTCAAGAAGATATTCAAACTTGCTGAAAATTTCCATTGAAGCTTCTGCTGCTTGGGACATGTTCCATGGCAGGAGCAGAGCGAGAACATCAAGCACAACAGGAAGAGTCATGTTACCCTGAAGAGGTGTTATTGAGATGGTGACATTTCTTTCAAACGCAAGCATTGCTCCAAGATTATCAAAGACATTCTGAACTTCAGCAACACAGTCCTGGCCGAGAGCTGAACAGGTCTCCAGATCTCGAATGAGGGCATGAGTCTTATTTAGCCCTCCTTCTAACTGATACTGCTGTTCTGGAAGCAAGATGGCTCCAAGGTGGGTCAAAACTGCTTGAAGAACTGCAAAACTGTCCTCTACGTTTAGCATCTGGATGGACGCATTGTTCAAGACCTGAAGGGTGTTCATGATGACTGGGTGCATGCTGGTTGCTTGGGAACCTCCTGACAGCAGGTTCTCTAGCTGCTCCAGTCCAAGACCTGCCATTATGTCATTTAACAGAGTGAGCGAGAGCTGAGTGTTAAACTCCTGTGTGGACTGAATGTTGGACAGCAGCTGAATTTCTTTATGAACTGTATTAATTAGGTTCAGCAACAAGTCTTGCGGTGAGATGTCACTACCAAGGAGCTGACCTGGTAGGCCATTGGAAATGACTTGCTGCAGAAGTGGCATGTAACTGTTTTGGAGGAGAGCCACTGTCCCCTGGAGAGGTCTAAAATCAAACATAAAGGTGGAATAGAAAGTCATTGTCTATAACAAAAAATCTATGCTGTATCACTAATTGGACTTACTAGATTTTCAGTATCATGAATGCACATAGCAGTACAAATGAATATACTGTAACATTACTTTGGTATTAACACATTCTTTGCAGAAAATACCTTAACAGGCTGTCAGGTTCCCTTGAAACTTCAGAGATTAAAGAATACATTTGTGAAACAGCAGTTTCCCAGGTAAAGCCGGTCTGACAGGTGAAGGCAGATGGAAGAAGTGTGCCTGCAAAAAAAAGTGTATACAATTCACTGCATATTACAATAATACAAAGGGCATATGAAGAGTTTATTTGCAAAAACGGATAACGTTTGTTGTCCGTTTTGAAAAAAATTAAAGAATCATGTCTTTCTTTATGTTATCATGTTTTT
Organism: Enteromius paludinosus; assembly: GCA_032361165.1. Classification (NCBI taxonomy): domain Eukaryota; kingdom Metazoa; phylum Chordata; class Actinopteri; order Cypriniformes; family Cyprinidae; genus Enteromius; species Enteromius paludinosus. The sequence goes on from JAUMHQ010000063.1 coordinate 16,159,359, forward strand.
ATTGTTTTTTGTGTAAGTAAGCAGAAGTTTTAATTGTTTTTTAACAGCTTGATTGCGATTAATTCACTATTAAAATATATAAATTATAGCAATAAATAATAATAAAAAATAGCAATATTTTTTAAAGCATTTACAATTTTTATAATTAGTACAAAATTAATAACAATATAAAAATCACACAATTGCACTACATAATCAAATACACTGGGCAGTTTGATTTCACAGAAGTGTGACTGACTTGGAGTTACATTGTGTTGTTTACTGTAAGTGTTCCCTTTATTTTTTTGAGCAGTGCATTAAGAACCAAAGTATATCGATTTATTCAATATTCATAATTTTATACACTCACAGTTTGGTGATGCGGTGGCATTAGGATGGTAAGTCAAAATCCAATAAGCCATATGGAAATATGGTTCCATTGAGGGCCACAGATAGCTGTTCTCTAGCAAAGAACCCATATTCTCGATTGTACCAGTAGCACTGTTTCACAAAAAAAAATGCAAACAAAAAGTATGAAATGCTTTAGTTTAGTGAGAAATGTACTTGACAGAGCAGTAGTAGTTTGGTTCAGTATTAACAAGCAACATCCTAGCTACATAGTAGTAATTGACAATTGCTAGGTTTCTGACCTGGTCAACATGATCTGGGACAAGCCACCTGAAATTTTCTCAGGGATCCAAGCTGCAAAATAGCTCTCATTAAGCATAGCCTGCAAGTTCTGGAGGGCAGTGACATACTCCGAGGCTGTTGTATATAGGCTGTGCCACTCTGCCATAAGGACTGAGGGTGTGAAATTGGGCATTACATATCCATTCACAGCACTAACCAACTCCTGGGCCTGTGCAAACACATTTAGTTTAGACAGTAATGCAATGGTTAATTAAAAATTTTTTGTCAAATAATATAAAAATTAGAAATGTTCCAGCCATCACTTCTAAATACACCCCCTTACCTTTTCAGTTACTGGCAAAAGTGATTTTGACAGCATTTCCTCAAGACGTGTGTCATTCTCAGGGCAAACTAGAGTGCCCCACAGCTGAAGGTCTATTGAACTGTATCTTGACATCCAATCCCAGGGAGCAGAAAGGTTTTTGCAGCTAGTGTGGCCCTCTAGAACCTGTATGAAAACATTAGAGGGCACCCAATATTGCAAATGAAGACTTTAATGGAAACTACAAGAAGCACTTTTTTACCCACATTGGCCACAGTTTTCACAATAGAGTCCATGGCATGGTCAGCCCAGGCCATAGCAAAGGTCTCATTCTGCATCAGAGATAGGAAGGCCTCCTGGACATACTTGGCATCCCTCAGGACCACATCAATGAATGCTATTAAACAGATAATGATAATTCAGGTAATTGATGCATTGGAAGCATTAGAAGTTGTTTGCATTGCATAATTCTCCGCACATGCTGGTACATACGTTGCTGTACTTCCATTGAAACTCTCGCCAACTGCATGGATGAATGGCTAACCATCATGAAGGTCTGAACGTATTCCCAGCCTGGCATTATTTGTAGAAAATCAAATGCTGTACTGATTAATCCGAAGACTCTGCAAGGAAAAATGGTGAATAAGTGGGACTTCAGGTTCAAGAACTTTAAAAACAGGTTTATACATTCATACGTAAGCTGAACCAGCAGGGAATGGCAGGAAGAATAAAATAAAAAAAATAAACATAAAAAAATAAAAAATAAAAAGAGTTGAACAAGAGCCTTATTTAATATATATATATAAACTCTATCTTTGTAATCCAGCAGTTGCACAGTGTAGGTTAAAAAAATGGTGCATCTGTATAGCATGACTGATTTGATTGGAAAAAATCAAATGCAGATGCCACCACAGACAGATTGCGTGACACACACTCATTCTCAAAAACAGAAACTAAAGCTATAAGAGGTAAGAGAAAGTACAACCCATACAATAAATATGTATTCAGTACTGTGTTGGTTCATAACCTGATGTGAAATACAGATCCAAAAGGAAAATTGTATTTGTTACAGAAAAACAGATCAATTTCACGTTTAATTACTGCATCTAATTTCATCTAAACACATGCAAAGTAGTCTAGGTTGGCATACAATTGTTCCCCCAGGCTCTGTGGTTGAGCGTCACTGCTGCTCTGGGACCTGGTGTGTTTGAGAACAGCATCCAGGCTCGATGGAGAGACTAGGCCCAGCAAGCTACTGAACACCTCCTTAGTGAAGGCCAAGTCTGCCGAGGCAGAGGTCTGACTCCAGGTCAACAGCACCTGTAGGGATGAGATATGAAGATGTTACTTCTATCAACATTTTTTAGCATTAAAACAGCATGCATGGAATAAATGTAACGCAAAAAGACATATGCAAGTGGGAATGTTCTAAATATAGTATGTAATACTTTGTAATACTCAATATGACGGTTCTACTAATTTCTCTGCGTGGTATTTGCCATATGCTGCATGACTTTTGAATTTAAAATCATGGTGATCGGATATCGTTGTGGAGTTCCCTCTGTGGTGAGGGGAATATCTAATTAGTGTTCCCTGAGGACTGCTGCATATACATATTTTTATGCAATCAGTCTCAGGGCTGTTAGCTTGTTGTGTTTAGACAGAGCTGGTTTCCAGGTTATCAAATGCAGCTGATGCTTGTGTGTTTTCCCACAAGATAGCAAGTAGCAAGATAGCAGGGGAACTGCAAATACAGATGTAGTAGTATATAGTAGTATTATGTAGTAGTTTAGTAAACTCCAAGAAGAAAGTGTAATTTATTATGGCCTATTTCTAAAAATAGAAAAGGAGTATAAGTAGATACCTATAAATAATTAAAAAAAATACCTGTTCAACAACTTTCCATGTGTTTATCCCTTCAAATATCTGGCCCACTTCCCAACTCCAACAATAGGACTCAGTGATGTTTTGGTCACATAAAAAGCTACGGAAGTCTGCCAAATTGAACAGCACTTGAACCTGAGAAGATCGAAATATGTGTGAATTACTATATAGTAATTTGTGTTTATTTATAAAGCATAAACTTCTAATCTTCAAACAACATAAAACAGTTGGGTTGGTTCTCCCAAAATGTAGCCTACGTAAGCAGCATTAGGGCATTTTATGTCAATCCCTAAGTGGAAAAATTATGCAATACATCTTTTGTGAACAGTATTTTGTGCGTCCTTGCTAATCAAGCTGCCATTTAGTGATTTTATGTAATATCTCTATATTTACATGTTAAGAATGAATATTAAAAACTCATGCAATAACTAAATGCACCAATCAAGAGTTTAATGTTAGCGTATAGTGTTGTTGTTAACTTACAAAGAATTTTTTTTTTACTTTAAAACGTTACTTCAGTCGCTGCCATTTCCACCATAGAAATATATTAAAACAATGCATGACATGTAGTGGATATGTTCATGGCTAAAATATACACAAGACAACTTTTGATAGATGCATATACACTGTTGGGTGTAGTTTGTGGACAAATTAAACATAAGTTAAAAGGAATTTCTTTTCTCTAAGTCTGTGGAACTACTGACTTCAGAAAACTATGTTTCTAAACAAAGAACCTGCACTGAACGACTATGAAAGGCCTACCTTATCGAGAGGAATCTGGATTTGGTTGATAAGATCCTTTATGTCTGAGCCGAATACAGCAATGCTACTTGGGGTCACGACATCACTCAGTTTGAAATACACATCTGTTTAAAACAAGAGAAAAATGTGACAGCAATTTTGACCAACACCACCATGAGAGCTTCTGAGGCAGAAAGCATTCAATTTCGCCAGCAAAGTCAGTCTGGCCAAGCTGCCGTTTTAGAGAATTTCTGTTCCCAAAAAAGTGGGAACCAATGAGAAATCCCCCCCAGAATCGATACTGACTTTCAGGCATGGCGTGTACCGAGCAGCAACAATCGTTCGACTCTGCTGTTGCAGCTGTTTTGAGAAATGACAGGTTTTCTTTGAACACGGAGCAGAAGTAATTAAAGTAAGACATTTTCCTACTGCTTTAATGAAGCTAGCTACAATTGGTTACGGTGGCTTCAGGTTTCCATCGCTACACATACGTCATCAGAATGAGTGCTCTGATTGGTTGTAGATTCGTCCAGTTGTATACAGAGGCATCTGATGGACGCAGGTTAAGCTCGCCTCCCAGAGGGCGGGTAGTAAGGCTGCTTGGCCAGACTAAGCTCCTATGAGCTTTATAGTCGTGGAAGCCAGGTTAGGTCAAAATATGTTATCAAAAATGTTAGTTAATTCTAAAGTGTGTCATTTCATTCAAACTAGTTTCCCCCTTGCCTCCCGAAAGTAAAAAAAAAAACAGACAAGCAACCTTTGAAAGGCTTTGATTTAAATGCATTTTGAACAGGGATAAAAAAATATATATATAAAAAATCCACTTAGCTTTCTTTTATAAAAACAGGCTGTAATTGTCATGTGATGATCACCTTGCTAAGAAGGATGCTCACCTTAAGACAGGGTGTGGTGCACATTAACATGTAGTCCGGACTAGTTTTAACAATAGACTCTAGATTCTAAGTAAGCAACCTGACAGCCAGCAGTTTAAGGTTAAGAATGAAAGTAACCATAAGTTCTCATCCAATAAATTCAACATGAACCACATTTATGAACCAAAAACAATAGCATGAGTCACTTTATTAAACTTTTAAGGGTGACTTTTCTGTTTTAGTTTATATGGGTCTAGAATCTTCTGTATTCTTCAAAACATTTCTAGAATAAATACAGGTTTTGGAACAACATGAGGGTCATCACAACACATGTTGTCCTTTCCGAAAATTACCAGACCCTATAATTTATTTAAAATTATGCATGTACTGTTCTCTAAATACTGGATACATTTCTCTGTAGCAGACTGACTGATCACCAAAAACAACCCCCTGCGTGTAATAACGTGTGAACAAAGTGGGACCGTAAAAAAAAAAACGTTGAAATTGGGATTTATATATGATCTGAAAACTGAATAAATAAGTGTCCAATTGATGTATGGTTTGTTATGTTAGGACAGTATTAGGCTTAGATACAACTAGCTGAAAATCTGGAATCTGAAGGTGAAGTTAAAATTCTTAGCAATGAATATTACTAAATCAAAAAATACTTTTTGATATATTTACAGGAAATTTACTAAATAAATGTCATGCAGGTTCCAAAACACGTCCAGCAAGTCAACATACCTCTCCCTTTCCAAGCACTCATGTAGTTAAGAAAGCCAATGCTTTTAGTGATGACAGCATCTGAGTCAGCAGTAGAGATGTTGGCCTCAGGGAAAGCCCTCTGAAGAAATGTCAAGGAACTAAATGCAGATAAAATTAATTAAATTAATTCTTTAAAACAAACCAATCAACAGTCAACAAACCAAAACATTGTAAGCACACAAGTCACAGATCCTGAGAATGTATTGTGTTTTGTACATACACATCTGACTGAATTTCAAAAGCAATTCTGGGCAATTCCCAGAACAAAATGACGTGCACAAGAAGTAAATAAACATTGATCTGACTGAAAGTCCCAGTGCACAAAATACATACACAAAGCACAGCCTTCGTTGTGATGTGTTTGAAGGGTTAATGAACATACAAAAGGTCATTGTGATATAAAAACATCCTGTAAGTGAAATAAGAAGAGAGCCAAACGCAGGTTTACATAAAAACCAAACAAACTTTTTTCATTAACTTTATTTTTAATGAAGTGCCAGACTGTAATTCCTTTGTTCAATTCATGTTACCACAGATTTGTTTACAACAAAGCACATTTTGACGCAGGATTTTCAGAAAGACTGAAACTAAAAAACAATGCTGTGCCAACTATATTAAAGTAATAGTTATTTTTATTACATTATCACTATTGCTTAATCTTCTTATACAGATCATATGTACTAAGCATTTGTGTTTTTGACCTCATTAAGGAAAAAAATCTTATGATGAATTAGAAAAATATTTTTTTTGGAAACAGGGATGCAGTTTTTATAGGATTATTCGACGTAGTCAAAGAGAACAGCATTTATTTGAAAAAAAAAAATCTATCGCAACATTTTTTATGTCGTTGCAGTCACTTTTGATCAGTTTAACGCATCCTATATGAAATAAAGTACAAATAAAAAAGAAAAAAAAAGTGTATGTTAGCAAAACACTCACTTTTTAAGATCTTTCAACTCCTCTGCTCCAGCATTTAGTATCTCCTGATCTGTGGGCTTCAGGAAGAGATCAGGCAGGCCAAGTAGGAAGTCCCACACTGACGTCTCCTGTTGAAGCATATCTAGGACCACCACAGTCCCTCCAATAGATCCCAATACTTCTGTCGGGTTATTGAGCAGCATTTCTGTCAGCACCTGGTGACCCACACACGTAAACAGATGAACATCAAAGTGATGACTGCTGATTCATTATTATTGGAGATATGTGGGCATAATGTGACTAGACTGAGTAATGAACACAGTAGGAGGTCTGACCCCACCTGGTTCAGGGTGACCAAGGATGCCTCCAGAACGGTGTCGTTGGAGCTGCAGAAGTTCATTAAGCCTTGAGTAAAGAGGTCCTGGGGATTGGCTGATATGTTGATGGCAGTCATAGAGAAGCTGCATAAAGATTTTTTCAAGACGCTCACAGATTCCCAAACGGACTCCATAGTCTACAACAAAGAAAAAAAAAAACATGTAACAACTCGACATTGAAGAATGTTGATAACCAATCAGTTGCGGCTGGTAACAAATTATGTGGAAATCAATGACTACCGTCAAATGTTTAGTTATCAACAGTCTTCAAAATATCTTCTTTTGTGTTCAACAGAGCATTTTATTTTGGGTAAACTATCCTTTTAAGCAGACATATTGTATGATAAAACATGCATTATTTTAAATGTAATTAAATCAAATGTATAATTAAATTGGCCAAATATGGTACATATTCACAAAAAAAAAAAAACATGGATATGTCAAGGATACGGTAAACACTCCTCACTAACCTGATCAACCAGTGCGGTGTGGTTAAATGTTTGCATGACTGAAGTGATATTTGGATTGTCTTGAAAGCTGGAATCTTAAAGAAATATGGAACATAGTTAAAAGAACAGAAAACGAAACATGATCAACTTGAGTGACTCTTTACTGAAAGACTGACGAAAATGTACATACTGAGCATCCTATCCCATAGGTTTAGGAGCTCTGGATTTGATATATCCCTTTTAAGGATTGAGTGAATCAGTCCTCCCTTCTGGAGATGGGCCAGTGGAGGTAGGCCATGGAACAGTGTTGGTATGCTGAAATATAGAGAGGACCATGGGTATATACAGTACAAGAACGAGAATTAAACTTTTGTATACTTTAACATTTGATAATATGGTTACAATATAGTTATGTGACATTTGGTTACGTCAATGTGTAAGTCTTTGTTCAAGCCCACACAAAACAGGAAAATGATTAAGAAGCAGACTCCAAAGATGAAGATGAAAGATTAAGCAATATTTAACGATAACAAGGTAAGGATTACGTGAACAATTTAAACCCTCCTACACAGTATGAGCTGGCAGAGAGGAAGTAGAAAAGAAGGAATTCTGCCATGGGAGTTTCTGCCACCCCCTTATTTTTTTAAATGTATTTATTTTTTTAACTCCTCAAAGAAATCTTTTATGGTGTACGCAAAAGCTTTTTACATTTCTCGAACCTTCGATAAACTATGAACTAAGCTAAACTAACAAAATGTTATATAATATTTGCTCTTTCATGCTTGCATACCTTTATCTATTGTATTTTACTTTACAAAGACATGCTTAAAAAACTTTTAATGATTAAGTGTAAAAAAAAAAAAACAATTCATTTACATTTTGCATTTTACAAGTTTTTATTAGGAAGCAAAGATATTTAATCGCTAACCTAAATGTATGAAAAGATTTGATTATTTTCCCTTTTGTGTTTCACAAAGTGCTACAATTTCTGAGTGATGATTGGTAGATCATGACAAAGAAAAGCTAATTATTTCATTATCTCATTTTAAACCATGTGCCGTGTTTTCTACACATTTTTATTAATTTACCAATCAAAAAACATATTTTTTAAGCACTGTTTAAATGGTTATATTTACAGGGTATTGTTGTGTGTTTGTGTTAATGGAAAATAGCATGTACAAATTTCCATTTCACCAAACATTCTTCAGCAACAATGACACAGCAAAGGTTTTGACAACAGAAGGTTTCATTGTTGACTCAATCTGGACACGACACACACGGCACTAAAAGACCTGTTGAACAAACAGGTTTAGTCAACATTTCTCTATACAGCAGCTAAAAGCTTTTGCTGATCAACTGACCAAATAAGAGAATTCTTAGCCTTATGAATACTGACTAAGGCAAAGGGGAGAGTGATGTCAAAGGAGGTGCAGTGTTTTGCCATGAGGTCCATTATTATCTCAACAGTGACGCGTCGACCTACAGGTGTGGCCATTGTCATTTTGAACTGATCTATCTTTGTCAGACATCTACAGCACATGCTCCTAAATATCATGAATATTAATCTTCACATCTGATCATTACTGATATCAAAACAAGACAAGACCTCAGGTTTTCGGAGAATATGGCGCTACATGAAACAACTTTCAAGGCTGAGACAATGTTTCTGGAAATGTGTTATTTAGCACACGCATTACCTGTGGGATTCAGCATCCCTGCGCTGGCGACGACCTGTGTACCAGAATGTTTTGGACTGTCCTTCTGTTAGGTAGGATTTGCTGGTGCATGTACTATCGGTGCTACACATGAGCGTCTGCAGGAAAGGGAAGAACCCAGTGCTCGGAAGGTTTCTAGGGGCCACATAGCCTGGAAGATACAGCACATGGTTAATCAGAGTTGTTGTTTTTATGATTAAAAAGGAATAGTTCAGCCAAACGGTAAAATTGTAGAAAATCATATCGAATTTTAGATAAGTATTTTCTTCATTTAAATAGATGTGGGGAACTTTGTCAGTACACCGCATGCTCATCAATTGATCCTCCGCAGTGAATGGGTAACTTTAAAATGTCACTCCTGGCCAAAATATCCAAAATTATGCTTTATCGAGTGCTTGATATTTCAAAATACCTAAAATGCTTTTTGTCCACTGTGAAAAGCAATATTAACAATTACACATGGGACTTTGCTAGTCAATGGCAAGTGGTTTAAGTTTGTGTTCCCATTCTAAAGGGATGGTTGCTTGGATAATAATGTGTACATGTACACCCATGAGAGACAGATTAGTCATCAATATTTTACTATGCTTTCTAGGAAGAGAGGATTTTACATTTTGCGTATGCATGTATGTGCTAAAAGTATATTTAGCCAACTTTTATTTGCTCAATAGCATGCAGATGACCTCACATCCAATAATAATGGACTAAAAGCCTCAAATCTTTGTCTTGAATACCTTAGAATTAAAATTACCTACAATAAATTTCAGTATAAACTCTATAAAATAAATATCTCATATTATTTCTCATTCCTCGACCGTTGAATATCAAAAATAAATGTAAAAGCGTAAAAGTATTTTTAAAAAATGATTATTGTTTGTAAGAAAATTTAAGGATTTGTCTGCCCATAAATACTACTGGAATAAAAAGGATTTGTTGAAGTGACACCCAAAATTTGAAAAGCTGTAGACTTGTTCAAAAAATCTCATATAAATATGTCTTCAAGCTAAGTTCATATTAAAATCTGACTGGTCTCTTGGCAAATCTGAGCAGACGTTTTGGTACTGTTTGTCCTCTGAAACCCGAGGAAGAGACACATTAATATTGTAGATATTTTTACTCCGGAGAAAAATCAGACCAGCAAATGTCTATGTTTGTTCTCTACTTAATCGCACTGCTGTCTGGGAAAAAACAATTGAGATCTCAATCATGTTTTCTCAACTTGGGTTGGTTTTTCTTTCCCCAGAGAGTGAAAATGTTTGATTTTCCTGTCTGGTTTTATGGTATAGGACTTTCATTGAAACAAACACAATACTTTGAGTCAAAAGGTGCATTGCTATAGACTAAGGGTGACCACTTAAAAGGTTTCATATTGGAGAATTATTGAACTTATGCAATGTTTGTCCATCAAACAGTGTTTAAATGAGCCAAAGGCAAAATACAGAGAAATAAATAAAATAAAAATGCCATGGCTTAGGGTGTGACAAGTATACAAACTATTTGAAATATATACACAGAGAGATTAATCAACATGAGGAAATACTGACCAGGACGGCTGCATTAAGTTAGTCATTAATACGTTTATGTGCTTATCATCCTAACCAAATGTTATGTTCACTTACAGATTTGTACAAGTAGACTATGATTGATCAAAAATAGATGTTTTGACCAAAAACGGATCCATTAATTTAAAACCATTATTTCTGAATGGCTGATAATATACAGTAGGGCCAGATTTAATAAACAAGTAAATTAGTCATTAATAAAAGTGCCGATGGGAGGGGACAATTCTGCGGGTGATTCATTTCCAATGTGCATATTACAGAACAAACACAGCCAGATCATTTCCATAATGCATATTGCATTACATATTCAGTCAAGATAAGGCCCCAAAAATAACTGTGTCCATGTCTTTTCAGTGCTAATTTTTCTCAGTTTAGTCTTTAATCCTAACAGTACTATTTAAAAGCTGTTCAAAAGATGTTTTTTCACAAGCACAAGTTATTAGCAAATCTGCCCCTTAAAACATTCTTTGTTGGTTATGTTAGAAAAAACATTAACTGCAAACATGATTGGGAAAGCTACTTTTAAGCTTAGCTAGTACATGTGAAGCCAAGGTTCTGAGAACGTTCCTTGTTAGCTGGGTAGCTTTAGCACTTGTTTTCTCACATTATCAAATAGATTGAACAGTGCAAGGCATAAGGGAGCTACTTATGGGAAAGACCAGGCCTAACAACCCAGTCCTCAAGAGAAAGATGTGAAATAACAGAAAACTCCCAGAGGACTGTCAGCTTAAGAACAAAGATAACGTAAATTCACAGAATACGTCTTTTTACCAGTTAATCCCACATCACATTTAAAGACAACTGGAGGCATATGCATAATTAAACAAGTGTAATGTAGCCTAGATCGGCTACATTCCAGGCATAGGCCATACATTATACTAAAACACTAGTCTAGAACATTCCCAAGCATGACACTCCGAATAACATCAAATGTTCTCAAGAGATGGCAAATGCCTGCTTGAGATCCTTTGAAAGAAAATCAGGAGAACTAATCATTATATATTTAGCCACATACCTCTATTAAGCTATGAGTCAAACCATTATCATTACTGTTCATGCAGACACGCTTCAGCATATGGAAGTTACAGCAGACCAAGTGGGATGACAGTCCCAAAGGGCATAATAGTAAAATTTGCAGGACTGTGAGCTCATTAACTCCACAGCTTATGACTAAACCCGCATCTCTTTTGTCTGAAGCCCAGAACCATAAACATAACCTTACACCATCTCTAACTAACTCAGAATACCTTTAGTCATGCACAACAAACGAAAATGACTTCCTTTTGCAGGATGTTGTGTTATAGAGGTACATACATGTGTCTTTGAGTTTTGGTGGAAACTGTGAACGGGTGATTGCCAAGATAATAAAGATCACAAGTGGCCAGACAAGGAGAGCCACCGACCAGGTCTGAAAAATAAATAAATCAACAAACAGATATAATGTCAGATTTTACTATTGGTTATATTGTACATGGTTATTAACCTCACTGTAAATCAAATCAAAAACCAATAACTGGACTAGGAAAGATTAACACTATGCTCACGTATAGTTGACTTTTTATTACTGTATTTATGTAAAACCATCTGAACATATCCCAAAGATGTGCTGAGAGAACTCCTTACTGAATAAGATTTTAAGGACACAATATTAAAGTACAACTATTCCAACGATAAATTTTGAAGTAATGCTTGTGGACTTATTTTTATTACAGCAAATCAAAACAAACCAAAGGTGTGCAGCATTTGCTTTGATATATAATAAATAATCGTCATTATTAATCGTGATAAAAATGTTGAGCAAAATAATTGTGACAATAATTTTTTCTGTTACCGTGCAGCCCTAGCTAACATTATCTTTTAAATCTAGGAATTTGATTTTGTTGTTGTTGAAGTGTACAGATACAGGTGTGCAGGTTTACTCACAGGCTGCCGAATGACACTGAGGCCATTTTTCCAGAGAAGTAACCTTAACTGTTGTAAGAAGGAGGCCATCAGAGGAGAGGTGCTGGTAGAAATGAAAGACAAATGTAAAAATTATAAAAAAACAAACAAAAAACAAGCAATTCCAGCATAGTTTGAGACCCAGACAACAAGCAATTATATGGCTAGATTGATTATTTTATGTTCTAGATAGTGCTGTCAAATGATTAATCGCGATTAATCGCATCCAAAATAAAAGTTTTTCTTTGCATAATATGTTTGTATGTG
>JAUMHQ010000063.1:16202839-16220314 GCA_032361165.1 Enteromius paludinosus
AAGTCTAATGTTTATCAGTACATTACAGAAAATAATGAACTTTATCACAATATGCTAATTTTTTGAAAAGGACCTGTGTATATATATATATATATATATATATATATATACAATCATGTGAAAAAAATTAGCACAACTTATTAAATTCCATGATTTATTAATAGTAAAAAATTATTTGGTCCTTGGAATGTCAATATTTTTGGAAATAAAGCCCCAGATAAACAATATCACATGACATATCCAGGTATCCAGGTCCTGTGGGTACAAAACAAGCCCAAAACCATCAGCCCTTCACCAGCATGTGTGTTGTTTATGCTGCTGTGCATTATGGCCAAAACTTCTCCACGTTGGTCTCATCTGTTCAAAGGTCATTGTTCTAGAAGACTTCCAGTTTGTTCAGATGCAACTTTGCAAACCTAAAGCCATGTTTTGTTTTGTTTTGTTTTTTATGGCAAGCCTTTCAAATATGCCATGCTTGACCAACACACGTCTGCTTTTATAGAGGTGCTTACACTTGCTGATGATCAGTTAAATTAAAGGCATTTGATTCTTAAAGTCTGCATGGGTCAGAAGTTTGCAAATGATTTTACTTCCATATTGTGCGTACTTCTGAGAAAAACGAAATGTGGTAAAATAGAAGGCGTGGTTTGTTTTTCTACTGAAAATTGATTGGATGAACTAAAGTGGGCGTTTTGTTCTGATTGGAGGGGCGTGGATTAGGATGTTATGCTCATGCCCAAGCCGTCAGACTGACATCCTCCGAGAAGGCCCGTCATTTCAGAGGGGAGGAGCATTTTCAGATTTGGATTAAAGATTACAGTAGGGTTTTATGTTTAATTTTACCCCCCATAGTTATTCCATTATTTTTTTTAAGTTAACTGTGACGTGGTGCAATGTCATGTTGTTCAGCAGAGAACCAGTTCTTTTTTTATGTGCTTATACAGAATTCAATAGGGTGTCCTAACTTTTTCACATGACTGTATAAACATATTTTTACATACATACAGTCCCAGTCAACTGTTTGAAAGATGGTTCTTACACCTATTCTTCATCTCTGACACAGCCATGCCGTATGACAGGACAAAAACGGCCTCACATATACTCACACACAGACAGTTGAGGATTGTAGCTGTCCGGTTTGAAATACAGCCCTGTATATGTGCTTCAGCTGGTGTTTAAACACAGACTGCTTTTATGTCTCATCAGAGCAGTCTGGATGCTGAAAAACCTTTCGAACTTCAAGAACATACAGAGGCCATCAACAGGTAAACCTAAACGCTCTTCTGTCTTTTCTTTGTTGTCATATGCCTAATCCAGAATAGAATGAAACTAAAGATCTCCCTTGAAATGGAAAACGAACCTTTGGTTAGGTGTTACATTTTTAAAGGATTATTGATATGGCCATGTATGATGATTAATAATGCTTGCTGAAGTCAGTGCCTTTGCAAAGACCTGTTACTACAACTAACATCCCATGCCGCTCTCATGTTTTAATGCAGTGAAAAATGAGAAATGATGAAATTACTTTATACATGAAAGCAGCTTCTAAATTTAGTGTAGTTTTTTTTTTTCAAACAATAAATGCTGTTTTGTGGCTTTAATGTGACGTTATAGATCTCTATAGTGCCTCACTTCAAGCGGCACATGAAACAACTCTTCCGATTTAAGCATTGAAATATACATCAAAAAGGTATCTAGTTTCAACCTTCTAGTTTTAAGTGTTGAAAAGATCTGTACGGCTTAATATTTCGAAAAAATCCCTGACACTATACTATTCAGCAAGAGAGGATTAAATTGATCAAATCACCAAGTGATGCTTTTTTTTCAGAATTCTTTGATGAATAAAGAGTTAATTGAATAAATAGGAACCTTTTGTATCATTATAAATGTCTTGCTTAACAAAACTGCTAATTTACATAAGAAAAAGTAAAAAACTTTTGAACGTTAGTGTATGTTTTAGCTATATCTCCCAGTCCCTGTATGAATCAGCATTGTATTTAATATGTTATATTTAAGTATGAGCAGTGGCAGAATAATTGCGTATTTGCATACTGTGATTCTGAATCATCTGCAGGAGCAGCGTTGGCCTAAATCGGTAGACTTCACACTTTTGAAACCGATTCGTTGCACTTCTGGGTTTGTGTCTGTTTCCCTGGATAAGCTTTAGACACCAGCCTGCAGGTGCTGGTAAAACAAAGCTTCCAGCTATTTATGGCACACTGGAAGGCCCATAATTCCATGTGCAGGGAAAAGTTGGGTTTGTTGATCAAAGGCTGATAAACATTGGACATGCTCCAAAACATTTCCACCATGACCAGAGAGTGCAATGTTGTCTTTTTACGTCTCCCCTTCTGGGGTTTGAGCGACTAGTGAAACAAAGTGCTGTGAGTCTAAACACCCCTTGTTTACCTTTTTTTGGTGGTGTTTGACTCTGCATTGCATATGAGCCTTACATAACGTCAGTTGATGCTGCACTAATCTGCTGTCCCAGGATTAAATCTGATGACTAATTTGGCTTGACTGCTTGAGCATGATTCCACAGATGGGGTTTGCTTACATGTTCGTGTTTGCAGGACCGGCCCTGTAATTGTTGTTATTGTTCTATCGTTTCAGGCTCTTTTCAGCTGGAAGTGTGGAGGAGATCATGGACAACCTTAAGAAAGATGGCTCCGCTTTTGCAATCAAACAGGAGGAGGTGCGTTCAAGGATAGTGATGAAACATGCAAAAATTGTTGTGGATAACAAATTAAGACTTATCCTCCCGTAAAGCTATTACTTAAATATAGTGTAGCTTGTGCTTTTTCTATAGATATTAAGATACATTTCTTTTTAAGCACTTTGAAATTTTACAACCCTGGTCCTCATTCACATTTTTATTATATTAAAAAGAATGTCCTTGAATGTGACTTTAACAACCTTTTGTTTACTATAAAAAGTAAAGTGGTATAAAGATATTATATCACAGTATTTTTGTTTAAAATAAATGCAGCCTTGATGAGCACAAGAGGCTTTTGATCTTTAACCTTTGAATATCAGGCAGGTAGTAGTTAAAATATAATTTTGCTTTGTTTATATGAAAAAATAAGATTATATTTTATACTTTGTCCCTGCGTTAAGACAAGCTGTTCATTCATTCTAACTCTCAAGTGATGTTTTTATGAAGCTCATAAAATGACAAGGCGGGAAGGTGAGTGTGTTTCCATGTTCTGCTCCTGCAGCTGGGTGCGTGTGATGGTTTGTACGATATTTGGCGAGATAAACAGAATGAGTGCATATGGCTTCTCATTCGAGGTCTGCATGCTCTCTGCTGCATGCAAACCCTCTCTTCTATTGCGTAATGGACCCTGAATCATATTATACCTCATTAGTATTTCAAAGCCATTCTGTTTTTCCTCCCATAGCGCTACTTTGCCATGCATCACTTTGTTTAGATTGAGCTGTAGAAAGGAAATTGATGTTTGACACAGTGTCGTTTTATGCTTGGAACATTATTTTTTGATTGGAATTCTGTTTCCTGCTTTTGTCCTTATGTGACCTAAACAAAGTTACAATATAAATAATCACATTACCTCGTTCTACTGTGTTATACAAAGTGACAGTGATAAACAAAACATTCAACGAATTTAATATATGACCAAACAGGTCACGTGTTTATGGACTGGTCCTCTGCTCATGTGAGGCCTCTTTTTTATCAACGGTACACTTGGCCATTACCCTTGTGTAACCTCCCTGTTCGTACGTTTTGGTTATGAGTGGACGGTTTGATGTCTGTGCCCAGCTCACATGATTTATATATATATATAGGGAGAGAGTCAACAGCTTCTGTTAATTTTTGTGATAAATTTAGCGAAAATCCATCCATCCACTGTTAGTAGCCTTTCAGTGTTATTGATTAAATCCAGAACTACAACTAAAAATGTAAAATAAAACTAAAATCATAACTTTTAGCTGCTCAGCCTGTCTTTTTCAGATTCACTTTTTTTTTTCACATTTCTCAATTCCTTTTCGTTCTTTGTTAAAACAGTTAGATATTGAAATTTTAATGATTACATTTGTTTTTTGTTTTTTTATTGGATTTTACAGACTCTGGCCAAAATGTCCCCAACCTCTCTGAAGATAACTTTCAGGCAGATTCAGGAAGCAGCGAGAATGAGTTTGCAGGAGGTGCTGGTGATGGAGTATAGACTTGTATGTCGGGTCTGTACGGTATGTAATGCAATTCTCTGTAAATGTAGCCCTTTATCTTTTCATTAGCCAAATTAAATCAGCTTAAAGTGGTGTTGGCACATTTTTCACATACCAGTTATTCATTTAGGGGCAATATTTGCGTAATTTGTGTCATGAGTTTTTACGTTTCCTTTGCAGAGCGGCCACGATTTTAATGAGGGAGTCAGAGCAGGTAAGATTTTTTATTTTTATTTTAATCAACATACTAGTTCCTATTAATAAACCATATATAAGGTGGATCAAATTAGATGTTAGTGTTGGTGAAAATGTAACCTTGAAGAGTCATTTAAATTACATACATATTACATACACTTATCTTTCAAATTTGAGCGCTGATCTAATATATCTGGAAATATCCCAAATGATGTGTCTGTAATAGCATGTTTATGGTTAATTTCTCCCAAAAACTCTATATCCTTTAATTAAATAAAAATTCAGGAACTCAATTGAAATTGATAGTCATAGTCTTTCCAATTCTGAATGAATGCTTATGGGAAAAATGTGAATAAAGGTTTACAATTGACATGTCTGTACACTGTTGATGTTAAGAATGATATCATGTCTGTTAGTGGTAATTATAAAGTTTATTTATAGGGTTTTACTTTTAAGTAATGTGCCTTTGCACTCGGCCAGGTGCACTCACCTAACCAGTTTTATTTTTGTAGAACAACCCCCGAAAAAAAGTCAGTGCATAACTGACAAATTGTTCCCCTCTCTGCTTGCAGTGATAATCGATAAAGACCAGAGTCCAAAGTGGAAACCTTCTACCCTGTCTGAGGTCTCAGAGCAGGCTATCGAAGACTGTTTCAGCTCTCTGGGTGAAAGAGATCTCAAACTATAGGAACTCCACCCAAAAAACCTGTAAATTGCTTTCACAAACCTCAACAGTTTATCGAAGACGAATGCAAAAATAATCCTGCTGATCCACTGATTCTTGTGATGAAATGAACAGTGCTGGTTTGGGGTGTTTTCATTCTGCCAATCCACTGGGAAATGGCATTTAGAGTAAGCTAACAATTGACAGCAGCCTAATCATATTTTAAAGGTAAAGTTCATCCATAAATGAAAATAGTTTCATTTTCACAACTAAATGTTTTGTCACTCAGCTTCTTTAAATTTTAAGAGATTATACAGATATTTCAGTTTTGAGTTCTGCAGAAAAAAACTGCAAACAGGTTCGAATTTGCAGCACTCTTGTTGGGGTGAATTTTGTGCTGTGAAGTATATTTTGCATCCTTCATTCTAAAAAATGTCTTCCATACTGTGTACGCATTTGTGTAAACCCTGTGGAAAGAAAATGGCAGACACTCATTTTTGCACATGCTGCAATCTGTGATTAACCCTGACAACCTTAACACATACCCTGGCCACGATTCAGCATGGTGGGATTAAAGCATTGTCATGTGATGCATACTACGACTGCCATTTACCACAGTGTTTACTACACAACCCGTTCCACTGGCCTAGAGCAGAGTGTCAAGCCTTTGACAGAATAAATCTGATTGATTTTGAGACAACGTGATGCCTTGAATTCAAATTATTGGCTGCTTCTCTTCTTTCGTTCATATAACTATTTGGGTGTTTATAACAGTGTGTGATCTATATTGTGCTAAACAAAGCACAGAATGCTTGTATTATATGTTTGGTGAAAGTAGATATGGCATAAAATGTTCATGTGCCCATAGTGCATCTTAATAAAAACAACAGTGTAAAATATCTTCTGTAGTCATTATTAAGTAATTAGCAAATTGCCTGAGCGACTCAATAGCGTGGCAACAGATCAGTTAATCTACTTATTCGTGTTTGTTAAAGCATTGCTCATACTAAGGATTTCAACAAGAACCCAACTGCAAGTAGTACTGGTCTGGCACTTATGTCGAGCTACAGCACAGACGTGTATGATATCTCAAATTATGACACATTATAGAGAGGACTGCTAATATTTTTGAAGCAATCAGCTTAATGATTTTTCACTTGGTGGATAATAAAAATGACTTTTCAAGACATAGGCATTTTAAGTCTGTGTTTTAGGTTTGGTGATAAAACTTGAAACAGAAGAAATGGAAAAAAAAGTTGAGGTATCGACAAAGGCCATGGTTTATTTATTGGCGTAGCAGTTTTCTTTTTTCCCTTTTCTTTAGGTTACAGAACTGAGATTGCACAGATTACAGGTACACTCCTGTCTGAAACACACACTGAAATATGAAATACAATTTGGGTCAGAATCATCAGCACCTCCTCAGAAATGTATGGGATGACACGAGATCTTAGGAAAAATCAGCTACAAATGTATTCTGACTGCTGTTTATTTATACTCAAGCACTTTTCTGTTGTAGGTGATTACACGCTTTCATCAACAAAATATAATCTAGTACACCAGGGAAGTCTGCGCTGATTGTTCTTTAATATACAGAAGTTCTACTCTGAGCACGTATGTCAATGTGCTGAAAGGCCTCATAAAATACATCTTAAATCCTTCTTTCATACCTCAAGATTTCGCTCTGCATTTATGACTTTCTACGTCAAAGCATAACGGTCAAAGTGCAGTTCTTGCTTAATTGTCTTAACCGTGACTACCTACGTCTTCAGTGGCCTTGGTTCCGGAAGTAATTTTCTCATTCATTTTCTCCATGGGTATTTGAAAAAAATTAGTTTAAAGCCATGAACCAAAACAAACAGCTTCAATAACCATTGATTTAAAGCAAAAACAGTTTTTGGCAATCTGAATAACAAGGCAAAGCTACAAAACTTTGAACTGTGAATTATTGTATGACCGACTGTGATAATGATGCAATATAAAAGTGGTAAAAATGAAATATAACACATTAGTATAAAATCAAACATTTGCAAACAATTCACATATACCTGCTTTGAGAAATCATTTGATTATACAATTCTCTATGCTCTATGCTACAGGGTGATCTCTGAAGTCAATTTCTCTATGGAGAAAACCAATGTGATTTTTACTTCCAGAACCCAACTGCTGTTCTCTATTTATCTGGAGATCGTTAAAGGGAATATGGCTACCTGACAACATGGCACTAGACCCAGAAGTGCCAATATCACATCAATAAAAAGCATTGGTGAGCAGCTGTTAAAACACTACCAGAAGAGTAATTGTGCTTGTATTAACAACCGTTAAGGACACTGGCATGTTTGGTCCCCTGTCTGAATTTTAGTTCTCCTAGCAAGGGGTAGTTCGGCAGTCTGGTAGCACTAAGTTTGTTTTTAGAACATTTAAGAATTGCATATTTGAGCTGCACAGAAGAAATTCATCTATAAACAGAATTGTTTAATGGCTTAATGCACAAAGTTTGGGAATTTCTCATTGCATCATAAGGATGCAGGGTGATCAAGATCTTCTGTAATCTTCAAATTTAAGAATCCATGAACCAAAAAAAAAGGTTAGAAGTGAACTAATGTACACTTATTGATCCCTAGAAGCCAGAAACCGTGACCCCTGAGTGGACGTTCTCATATTTTCTAATGTTTAACGAATTTTCACAGGCAAAATCCAGTCATTTCAATAGAGAGCAAAAGATTTCCTCACAGATTTTTGCAATAGGTTTCAGTTAGTCGCTTCAGTTTCTCGAGTGGTCACCAACAAAGATTCTTGGATTGAAAGTCATTGCTACACTACTTCCAATGGACCTTTTTTGCCAATGAAATTTCACTAACGAACGGATGGAAAATAGATATAAGGTACTGTCTGATGTGCTGTGCCACGTGAACATGAGAATACTAAAGGCAAAAAGATGGAGCCTATACTAAACATGGTTGGGTTGATTGTGGCCTTTGGACAGCTGCAGAGACTCTCTAATTAAATGACTGTGCTTTGAGGGTAAACAAGGGACAGTCTTGTGGTTTAACAGCACTATGGCCCTTTGCTAAGAAAACAGGCCTATAAATTATACTTTCAATGTGTAAAACAAAAAAATGGTTGAATATTTCATGTGAATTCTTATGGGTATAAAAAGAACAGCTTCCCAAAATGACACGATCCTTAACTTGTTCTTCTGAAAGCTTTCCTTTACATAAAGGAGAGCCAGACCAATCCAATCGTATTCCACCCAGCTGAAGCGTTATGGAATGTCACACTCAATGTAGGGGATGTCACTGTACCGGCTGTCCACCTCAGCCCATTGTTGTACTGCCCGAGCCACAATTTCCTCTGAGAGTCTTTGGGCATAGTCCAGCAGCACCGGATTGACCCGTAGCGGGTCCTTCGCTGAGCCGATCTCTGAGAAAACTAGAACTGCTTTATCTCCTTGCTTTCCTGGCTTGCCATCCACTTTCTCCGATGAGCTGGAGTTCTGAGTGGGGTCGTGGTGCTTGGATTTCATGCATCCCATGATATAAATAATGTAGCATTGGTTTGAAAGCAGTGAGGGGAAGAGATGCAAAGATGGCGTGATACCAAGGTTATATTCCCCTGGTTGGCTGTTTATAGGGTTTCGTGATGTACGGATAAGAAGCTAGGATGAGGGCATATTTCTGCGCAAAGTGTAGTTGAGACACTCCAGATGGTCTGCCATGATGTATAGCATTCTCATGGCCACCTCACACTTGCCCTGTGTGAAGAAGACGCATAGTTATTGAGAGTTATTGCTTGTCTTTACCTGGCTAAATATATATTTTCATGATGACTATTTTTCAGTGTCTTGGCAACCTTGTCCGTGACACCATAATGACTATATCTTCACAGGAATGAGGATTTCCTTATGAGGCAATATGAAGAAAAAATACCTGCATGTGCTTTAATTGGCAAAAGCCAGCGGCAGGCTGTAAGTCAACTAGATATGGTATTTATTAGGGATGGCAAGGACATCACATGCTCTGAGAGTGTTCCATTTATATAATGCTGTTCATTGTGGCTTTTCTATTTATAAGCATAGTTTTTATTATTTTTAGCGAACATGATTTAAAAGCTTACCTTAAATAGCCTATAATTTGTATTTACATGAAACGGTAGATCTACTTAAAATAAACTTGTATGTAGCAAAGGCATATATCAAACACGTATGTACTGTTTTATAAGCTAGTTTTATTTGTAAAATTTAAACTTTCATTCTAATTTTAGCTTTTCCATTTGGTTCACGCTAAAATGCTCTTTCATCAGCTCTCGGCTCACTCCGAATCGGATTCAGTGCTGGTCGACGTGCTTTGGAGCGCTCGGACTGATTCAGTTCGATTTTCGAACGCAGCGTTCACACTAATCATTCAAATGATTCGAATCAAGATACAGATGTCGCTTTAAATATGCGTATATTGCTGCCTCATGAAACGCTGCTGCTGCAGACAGTTAATAAACTAAAAGACTTCTCCTCAGTCCTCAAAGCCGGTGGTTCACTCATTTTGCTGCACAGATACACACAGATGGATAATGCCTCATTTAAGAACAAAAATATGTGGAATTTGCGATGAACGCTTTTTTAGGCGCGAAAATACTCCGTATTTTACCAATAATATTATTACTCGTTGCCTGATACGCATACCCGTTGTATAGATCATGCACAGCAGCCAAACACAACCGCCAGTCACTGTCTGGAAATCTGAAGTGATCAACAGTTTAATAAAATCATGATAGATTATTTCCAGGTTGCAATGCAACGAGATTAAAATTCCAGTTCTGTCGTTTTCTGTCGAGTAGATTCCATCCTCGTATTTGTGTCAAGAAAGCTTCAAGGTCAAGACAAAGTGTTATTCCTAATCTTATAAAACGCACGATTATCTGTTGTTTTTGGTTTTTTATTTGTATATAAAGACAAAAGTGTAGATTGCAGTGATATAATCAGTGCGGGTACATACCTATTCGGATTGCAGGCTGTGAGCGTCAATATTATGGCTATAAAGAAATCATTTAATCCAAATCGGAATGCGTTATTTAAAATGAAAACTGACACAAATCCACAGCATTAACACCAGCAGAAGCTTCCTCCTCTACATCGGTCTGGGTTACTCCACAGGAGAATGAGAAAGCAATGCTGATGAACTTGCTCTTGTAGGGTAAGTCAGGTCAGAATTCGGCATGTGCGTCCGGAGTCCACATATAATGACGATGATAACGTTTCAGTTTCATTCCAGCGACAGGACAGCGATGCAGCTCAACAGCGCAGTAACCCGGGTCGTTTTTGCGTGTGTCCCTGACCATTCAAACATGGCCATCTATATGACTGAATTAGCAGCTTGGAAATCAAGGGCACACATAGTTCATGCTGTCCTTGCCTAAACATTTGTTTGTAAACTGGGTAAAATAGGTTACCGCAACACACGCAGACACAGGTTGCGCCTCAGTGTGTTTTTAAATACAATGTCCCCACCTAGTGGAACGACTGTTTTCACTCGTATCACAGGCAAATATTTCTAATATTCCCACACTTCTTCATAATAGGACACCCTAGAGAGGTATTATCTATCTCCCCCCAGAAAAATATGAGAAGATAAACGCATTTGTTTTCTTGTCATACACAGAGAAAGTGGGATTCAATAGGTAATTCTGTGAAGGTTTTGACAGATGTGTAAATTTCGTTTTGAGTCTTTATGCTAAAATGTTAACTGAGTTTTAAGATATTTTTTTCCCACGAACCATTAAAACGCGAAGTAGCAACAGCTTCCATTCAGTCCGCTATTTACATTATTTTATTACAGATTAAGTATGTATTTTAGGAAGTGCTACGTTTAACTAGGGGTGCCTTTATAAAAAAATAAAATAACGGTTCACGCTCTACGAATTACACTACATTACAAAACTATCAAACACACAATAATTCAGGCCATCTTCAGATCATTGTATATTATGTTAGGCATCATCCTAAATCCATTAGGACATAATCGATAAAGATTTCAGGTCAGCGAAGACATCCCAATTATTCCCTTTTTATCTTCACATTATTAAATTGAACTGAAAGTAGAAGTGATATTAAGTAAGGGATAATGCTCATATCGCAATATGTTCCCATTCTCCAAACAGAGTCCTTGTGTGGCCTTGAAAGTGTTTATTTTGCAGTAATGACCGGATGACTGCACATTATCCTGCTTACACTTTGCCAAATAAATAAATGGACATGAAATATTGATTTGAGTTGAAATTATATTATGCAAGAATGCGAGGGAAACCGGTTGCCATCCAGAAGCGTTCTAAATTTGAGCTATAATCATATATATAATAAAAGACTTGTTCCTCTGCGTAATTCAACACAATTATAATTTATATTATGTAGTTGCATGTTATTTTATTTTTGTTTAATTATATTTGCACGTTCATTATACTTGCATGTATTTTCTTGCGAATAACTGCAAAAATACAAATATTTTAGAAAAAATAGGTCAGGGACATACCTCACTTGCGTTACACAAGTTGTACCACAAGATGGCGCTACGTATCTTACCCACAGGCCAAAGAAATAAAGCTGCAGCTATGACAGACCGTCCAACAAATAAGATGAATTGTGCTTATTCAGTTTCTTACATTACATATGTTGTGAAACTGAATTCCGTTGCATTGACGAAAGCTATCCAAACACCTCTTTTACCACATAAAAATAGGAAATATGGAAAATCAATGCCACAAAAGACAGGGCTTGAAATTACAGTTATTATAGCAAGCTTTTCACGATATAAATCATTAAATAAACCGACATTTACCTGCGATGCTGCTTAAGTTGTTTAGACATAATGCTTCTTTTATATTACAATATACTACTACTATTTTGTTGCATAAATATCACATGTAGCCTTACATTATGGGTCACGTGCATTTGGATAGTAAGTAGCCTATATCTACGCACTTAGATGTTACTAGAAATGTGCGTATTTTTAATATGCATCTGCATAATTTGCATTCAAGTTCGGCTAATTCCTCCACGAGTCCTCTAAGATGTGTCATGCCTCTTTAAGAACTGCGAAAGAAGTCCAGCTCTGTCCATTAGGTTTATTGTTGCCAGCTCAGCCAATCATTGAATCTTACGACACAATAGAGTGGCCAAAGTTGCAGTATAAAAAGCCTTGCCGAATTTAAGCATGACATCTACTTGTCCGGTGCGTGGTGAGGTTCATTTCCATAGCAGATCAGATCAAACATCCTTTAGCACGCTTTGGAACATGCATTTTACACAGGTTTTAATTTCTCTAAGTGTATTAATTGCATGCGGTTCAGTGGGTCATGGAGATATAACGGCGCACCAGCAGCCTTCCACAGCCACGGAGGAAAGTGAGCAGTGTTCCACATGTGAGTTCAGACAACACAGCAAGCTGATGAGACTGCATGCCATCAAGTCCCAAATTCTTAGCAAACTTCGACTCAAACAGGCTCCAAATATTAGCCGGGACGTGGTCAAGCAGCTGTTACCCAAAGCACCGCCTTTGCAACAACTTCTGGATCAGTACGATGTTTTGGGGGATGACAGTAAGGATGGAGCTATGGAAGAGGATGATGAACATGCCACCACAGAGACCATCATGACCATGGCCACAGAGCGTAAGGATCGTCTATTACAAAGATTCGTTCAAGTAGATGTATCCTCTTAACAATGGACAAAATATAGAGTACATATTTGGAGAGACCCTTTACGCAGTCGTTACGTTTAAGCCGTTTGCACTCACAATAGGGCGATTGTACATTAAATGCACAGTTAATGCAATGATAATTCTCGTTCACTGATTATTAAGGCTTCGTGTTGCTCCGTTATCAGCCTTGTTAACCGATTTTACGCACAATGAACATGGAAGCGCGGCAAAGCGCACCAGCGTCGCTCAGGAGAAAATGTTTTTACCTTTACCACATGTGACATGAACAAACAGTAATTGAAACTGGGTCATTTCTATTTAGGTAAAAATGTGTTATATCTTATATACATTATCCATGTATAAATGCTTCATTAACATTTATGTTTCATGGAAACATCATTTAAAAACCTTTACTTTCTTTTTTACAAATAAATGTATGCTTTATGTATATTTTGTGGGCGTAGTTGACGTTATTTCTTTGAATTTGTCGGATTTATATCGGTGCGCCACTTTCATGAACCGCTGTAATAAGAAAACTGTCAGCGAAAACCAGCAGACCCCGTATAATCGCTTTTGCTCTTCTTTTTCCAGCTGACCCCATCGTTCAAGTAGATCGGAAACCGAAGTGTTGTTTTTTCTCCTTCAGTCCGAAGATCCAAGCGAACCGGATCGTGAGAGCGCAGCTCTGGGTTCATCTGAGACCGGCGGAAGAAGCGACCACCGTCTTCTTACAGTTATCACGGCTGATGCCCGTTACTGACGGAGGAAGGTACATACGAATACGATCCCTGAAGATCGATGTGAACGCAGGAGTGACGTCTTGGCAGAGTATAGACGTAAAACAGGTGCTCGCGGTGTGGTTAAGACAACCGGAGACCAACTGGGGCATTGAGATAAACGCGTATGACGCGGAGGGAAACGACTTGGCCGTCACCTCAGCTGAGCCTGGAGAGGATGGGCTGGTGAGTCAAAATATGCGTTTTTATTCATATACATCCTCTTTTATACAGAGCTTTGCCTTGTGCATGACACTGTTGAGAAATTGTTTGGATGGTTTTATTTAAAAGCTACTTTGTTTTAAATAAATAATCCTATTTTTAAAAATCACTACCTGAAGCTACAATGTAAAATGCAAATTTCTCGCATAGATATAAGGCATAAGTGCATGGGTCGGAAAGCACAACAGCGCTACACATTTAGTTTTTCAGTGGTGTCCCGAATGTTTGTAATCGCGATCAATGTAGTCCGATTCGAGAACGAATGACTCTTACGAACGGTTCTTTTTAGTGAACTAACGTGACTCACTGAATCCCAAGTCAACTTAGCTATATTTAACTAGAAACGGACTAAAAAAGGGTTAACTCTGATTGAATTAAAACTTGAAAAGTTTATTTAGTATGAAAACCATAGTGTATGTGAAAAAGTAAGGCGGTTTTGTCTTTATATTGATTCAGCTGACATCAGAAATGATCTTGTGATTTGCTGGGCGAGCGTTAATGGCTCCATTAAGCAATGAATCATTATGCGGAATTGGAATAGTTAAATTCACTCCCTTTCCTAATCATATCTGTAGTGGCTAGCTGTAGCATTCATTAGTGGTCGGACAAAGCTGCTTCATGGTCAGACCAAGAGTTGGCAAGCGCCGTCCAATAGGAAAGTATCAAACTGAAACACTGGCTCTCTGGTTTCTTTCGCTCCCAGCTCCCCTTCATGGAGGTGAAAATCTCGGAGGGCCCAAAGCGAATCCGGCGGGACTCTGGCCTGGACTGCGATGAGAATTCGTCAGAGTCTCGATGCTGCAGGTACCCCCTCACTGTGGACTTCGAGGACTTCGGCTGGGACTGGATTATTGCTCCGAAACGCTACAAGGCGAATTACTGTTCAGGAGAATGCGACTTCATGCACCTGCAGAAATATCCCCACACCCATCTGGTGAACAAGGCCAATCCGCGAGGCAACGCCGGGCCCTGCTGCACCCCCACCAAGATGTCTCCCATCAACATGCTTTACTTCAACGGCAAAGAGCAGATCATCTACGGCAAGATCCCCTCAATGGTAGTAGACCGCTGTGGCTGCTCGTGAACCAGTGCCCAGACAGGACTCGATCCGTCTCACAGACCTGAACATCTGATCACACCATCCACCATCCATTATCAGTGCTTTCCGCAAGACACTGTGCAATAGAAGGACGCTCACTCACTCTCTGGGCACTGCTTCATTTGACTATGTTTGTTTTTTTTGTCATTTTCCTCTAAATCAGTATCTCTGCCACAGGAGTCCAATGTTACATGGATGTACTAAAGGAATGTCATAAACCGGCTGGACTTGGCAATGGACACTTTTGAAATGGACGACATTCTCTGCTTTATTTCATGTCATTTTCACCTTGTCAGAATACTCTCGTTAGGATATGCAGACAACATTGTATTATGCAACCACTCCAAAATACAATCATTTAGATCTTTGCTGTAACAGCTGAGCTTGTTTAAGAAGAGTATCCAAAAGAAACAGAGAGGGACTCTTGAACATTGAACAGAGCTTGAATACAGTTATCTGACGCATACACTGCAATAAACACATTGTTAATCGTAGCTTTCGTCCACTACTCATCTGTCAAACAGCCCTACACACTTGAAGTATTATTGAGATCGGCATTAGGGGACAGAAGGACTTGAAGCAAAGGCGCTGTGAACGCGGTTTATACATTGAAATGTGTTCGAGACAGAGACGTCGGAACTGTAAGAATGAATGTTAATATCACGCTAACACTCTGTCTTCAAACCACACAGTTTGCACTATGGCAGACCAATAGAGAGAATTGGTTGCTAAAAATGTTGTAAAAACTGATTTTGATATGTTTGCTAATTGTATTGTATACTTGCCATTGTTTCCATTAACAGTTGCCTTTTTTAACCACGGTTAGTACATGTATATGAACACGAAATAGCAAAAAAAGTGTACAATATAAATCTATGTATCTGTTCAAACAAATAAAGGTGCTTGCTTTATATGTTCAACTCTGTTATTTCAAACCGCTTAGGAAAAAGGGTTCGAATGGAATTGAGTTTTGAATATTTGCCACTTGATTAAATGGATTTATGTTCAAACTGGGCCTTAATGGATGTGGCCATATGTGGTCTATTTCTATGTAAAGGTGAAAGCGGGGTATCGTGCTACGAGGATCCTTTTGGCTTGATTTTACTATCGTTTGACCTTTTCATTTGTTTTTCCCGTAATGGCACCGAGCTGCTGTGTTACATAAGCCCAAATTAACAAATCTCCCTTCTGAATAGTTCAGCGCGAGCATGCATGCAGCAGAGTTTTCTAAAAGGACTTGTGCAGAAATGTTTTGACAGCATGGCTAATTAGACCGAGGCTTATTGGAGCCCTCACTTCCGTCCAGAAGAGGGCGAACTCAGCACTGCCGAGATCTGCTTCCTTTCCTGCTGTGAGTTGGACAGAAGCCATGGAAACCAGGTGGGAACTGCTCTGAAATGAACACAGGGTTGTGGGAGATTAAAAGTCCCTGAGCAATAACATTTCTTTACGCGTTCGAGTTGAGATAATGCGCAGAGGACTCGGGATCGTTTGCCACATACAACAACCCGTGGGCTCTGAAAAGCCCAAACACCTTCACATGAGCGCTCCTGAAACCATCGATAAGCGTTTTACCATCTGAATGTGCACCGATAATCAGGTGCATCCCTTCGTAATTCATCCCCTTCTACATGCAGGAGCATTCGTGCTATGAATCACACTCGGCAGAAGCATGATTGATTTGTTTTCTTGCGCGTCTGACTTGCAGCACCGTCCTTTGTGCCAGGTAACGGCAAGTGTATGATAAACAGGAACAGTAACGGTTTCCTCGACTTGTTATATCTGTCACACGGGAAACGTTTTCCTTGTTTCCGTGGCTTGCCGGTTGCCAGCACATTCCCAGGTTGACAGGAGAGGAAGTGACTGTGAGAAAATGGGAAGGCAGCGTGGCTCCTCGAGGGACAGGAGACTCCGGGGGGGAAACACATAGCTCATCTCAGTCACCAGGATTCCCCATATCCGCACGAGCTGCAGGGGAGCCGGGTAGAGCTGCATGTGCTCGGACAGGGGGGAAGGACCGTGTACAAGGAGGAAGAGGGACAGCTGCCAGGTGTGGTCAAACATCTGCATCTTCACACTAACGTGCACAGTCTCTGGAGCAGCTGGGGAAACGCTTGTTCTTGAGTGATGAGTTGAAGGTACGTGCTGCCATGAAGCATCAGGTCTAATATTGATGGCCAGGTTGCAGACAGGTGACAGGTGAAGCGTATTGTGCTATTGTCATCTCACCTGGTCTGTTGCTGCGCTAAATAGAAGCCAATTCTTTGCCAATTTCTCACCTTAAGTTGACAGATGTCATTCAGGTTCCTGAATTATTTAGAGAATATTCACTCATTCATGCATTTGATGCTTTGCTGATATTATGTAGATGTAAAAACAAATAAATAAAATAAGGTGCTGATCTTGAATTTTGAATTGATCAAAAACAACAGGATAGACAGGCATATTTGTACAGGGTTTTTTTTCACACCATAGGACACAGTCCGATTTTTATTTGTCAACTGCCCTAATGCTGTTCTTTTTTGGGGGAAAAAAGCACATTAGAATGATTTCTGAAGGCCATTTTAACTTAAAGGTGCCATAGAATGCATTGAGAGAATATTTTAAATTGTTCTCTGGTATGTACATAGAAGGTATGTAGCTTAG
>JAUMHQ010000063.1:16239251-16252517 GCA_032361165.1 Enteromius paludinosus
TGTTATGTCCATGTACTGAACTGTTATTATTCAACCATGCCAAGGTATATTCAGTTTTCCATTCTATGGCACCTTTAAAATGCAATTTATGGCAAATCTGAATTTTCAGCAGTATTACTTCTGTTTTCACATTAGTATTTTTATGAAAACCATGACATGCTATAATCAAAAATATGGGGGAAAGTTATTATAAATTGTAATTATATTAATAATAATAATAATAATAATAATAATAGTCATAACGAAATATGGACTGTATATCAAAACTATTTTGTGTTCAGAAGAATGTCAAGGTGTTTAAGCATTACCTGGAATCATCTTAATCTCAAAACCATTTGCCACAAGCCTAGGATCCTTGAAGTAGATGTCTCCATTAAAGCAGGCACTGTCTTTCTCCATGTTAAGAAGAACATCCATGTACGCAGGCCCACCAAGCACCCTAGGAAAGGATAAGTATGTTAATATGCAAATGATTATTAGAACGTTGATGAAGTATTGCAATTTAGAATAAAGAGGATTAATGCAGCTATTAATCTTACATTGTAGCTGCAGATTTGCATTGACATTTTCTATATGTACAGTTTTTACAATACAGATTGAACACATCCAGAATGTCATCATTAGATGAGAAAATGAGACGGGCTACCCATCTGTCAGCTGTACAGGGGTCTGCAGCCTCACGGTTGGAAGTATATTATTCTCCAGAAGTCTTTTAAACAGCAAGGCCTCCTCCACTCGAAACGGGTTCAACAGCATGAGCTTTCTGCCGCATAAAACGACCCAGGCACCGTGAGAAGCCAAGCGGTTTACAAGCCTGAGGCCCTGCGCACTTGAGCTGTTCTGGTAGGAGAGGAGGTTAAGACTCTGCTTGAGGGTTGCAATACTGAACGGGAGGGGTTTGGAGAGCTTGGCAGGGCTCCTCTTACTCGAGGGCTGAGAGGAGAAGAGTTTGTCCAGGGCCTGCTGGTTGGCGAGGGGGGCCTTGCGCTTCACGCCTTGAGCTTTGTTCAATGAAGACTCGGCACTCATCTGCTTCTTGCCCTCTCCGCACTGGCCACCTCCCTCCGCTGCCCTCTTCCTTTGAAGGTTGTAGGCGTTCAGAGACTTTTCTGCCTTGCTTTCATACCTAAGATGGGATGTGATACAAGAAAATGTATTCGTTACAGTCCCATTTGTACATTTTGTATTTCCGTTGTGTAACTGTTTGAATAAGGTGGGAAAAAATATACTTTGGATAAACTAAATGTTGAATTTAATATAGGTTTGTCATGATCATAAAAATGCTTTTATGTTGACAAATGCTTAAATGTTTAAAACGGGGTTAGTATAATTAATAAAACAAAAAAAATTAAAATAAATTGTTAAAATTAAATGTAATTAAAAAAAGAAAAAATATATATTTTAGTTAATGTTAAACCAAAATTAAAACTTTAAATTAAAATTAAAATAATAAAAAATACATACAGTAGGTACATTTTGACTTAAAAAAAATTATAATTAAACATTTTGATAAAATTACAAAAATAGAAAAACACAACAAAATTGCTTTAAAAAAACAACTTTAACTAAAATTAACATGAAAAGAAAAGAAAACAAACAAACATTAATTTCAAACAATAACAAAAATTAATAAAAATAACTGCCACATGTTTTTTTTCTCACAAAATGTTGTTTGTCCATCTATAATGATCTGCAATTGAGGAAAACATCTTTGTTTCATTGGGTGCATTGGTTTCAAGTGTTGACAAAATCTGTTACTTCCTATACTTCCAGTTATTCAATATTTGTATTGCTTCACTGCTATGCGTATATGTGGAAAATAGTAATAATGAAGAGAAAAACAAAAAAGAAGACAGATGGTTTGAAACACTGCTTTTGGTCCATTAATTTGCAGGCTGGGTAAGAATGAGTTTTAGCGAAGAGGTCAGAAGTTGTGACTAATTAAATATCCTCGATTCACACAAGAAACCTTGATTTAATTTGCTCTAGCGATTCTAAGCAGACTGCTGTAAATCAGAGTGCAGAAAATGTGCAGAAACAGGCGAGATAAAAAACATCTGCTACCTGTGACCAGATGGAGGCCGGAGAGCAGCGAGGGAGTGGGGAGAGGGCCTGTAAAAACATGCAGCCCTGACCCTCCACTGGAAGTTTCTCGATGGGCTTGTCAATTAACAGCTGTGCCATTGCATGGACTTTGCTACTGTACAATGGACCGGGAATCATTTCAAACGCACTGTATGGTTTCGGAGCATGAAGCTCGGGTGCAAGAAAAGATGCAAATACAAAAAAAAAAACAACAACAACAAACCAATCAAGATGAAGGCATGAAATGTGCTGAACGCAAGAGAAAAGCAGTAGGAGGCCAATGGGGGAGATAAATGATTTCATAATGGAGCAGAAGGTTGAAGCTTGAGGGTATCCCCTGCCATGTACACTGAAATGAGTTCTTGACCTGAGGGCTTTTGGACTAAATTTTGCAGCTTGAACACAGTGAAAATGTATAAACAGACACTTGACATTCACATATACAAAATATGGGGGAAAAGCTACTAAGATTAACAGTCTGCCACATTATGTTTCAAGATATTTGACCAGCTCCACAGATCATTTTTGTGACTTGTCTATGCCTATACACTATTATTAAAAAATGTTTGGGATGTCAAGGATGTATTAAAGTGATCAAAAGTGACAGTACGGATATTTATAATATTGCAAAAGATGTGACACTGAAGACTGGAGTAATGATGCAAATGTGTAATACATATTTAAAGTAAATTAAGCCTTGTAGAGCACTTTTTGGTTAGACTTCTTGCAAAAAACCCACATCATTCGGCCAATAAACCAAACCTCTAAAAAGCTCTTTTAATGAAAACATAAAAAAGATTTACCATACAAACTACCACAACTTCATTTAATAATAATTATGGTAACACTTTATTTTATGGTTACACCTATTAGTTGCTTATTAGCATGCATATTACTGGAATATTAGCCATTTATTAGTGGCACATATTAATGCCTTATTCTACATGATTCAACTTAACAACTACCTTAACTATTGATAAGCAGCAAATTAAAGGGGCCAGATGAATTTCCTTGCAAATGTTCATCTCTTTGGAGAGTTACAGGCTGTTAGTGCAAAGTTGCAAAGTTTTTAAAACCAAAGAGATATTCTTGATGAAAGTTATGACTTTTCCACAACCCCCTAAAACGGCCCGTTTAAACAGAACCCCAAAAGCACCCCAAAAACACCACCCAAATATTTACTCAAAGAAAGAAGGCAGAGCTATTATTCTCGCTGTAGTGTTGCTGTAGGTGCCATGTTCTGGAGACGCTGTGTTTCATTGTGAAAGTGAAACTACTTTGTTTGTGCTTCCAAAAGAGGACACAACTAGAAATCAGTGGTTAAGTTGTATTCACAACTGTTCCCGAACAGTGCAACACAAATATTAGATTGTGTTCAACAAAGAACAGACTTCTAAAACCTGAAGATTAGCCTATGCTGGCTATGCAGAGTGGAGCAATTCTACCTCAGCAAGGACAGTCTGGAGCTTCTGAATCATTCGCGCCCCACCACTCTTTGCTAACGCACCTGATTCTGACAATCAGCTCATTAGAAGAGAGCTCCGTGCATGAACTGTGTTCCAATTGACAAGGTCCCTACACAGTGTTCATTGCTCCCTTCTTCTTGAGCAGGGGAAATCCGTTACAGTTGACTTCACTTCTGAACATTCATTCACGGATTTGCGCTGTACATAAGTGAATACAATTTAAATAACGTCTTATACGTTCCATATAAAAGTGCATTTAAGTGTGCAAGTTTGCTTTAAACCGGAATCTTGGTGGAATATCCGGTTATGTCCACTTTGCAGGGCACATACGTTCGAATAGAACAAACATCTGAAGCGACAAGAGAAACATACGAAATGTGCAGAGCGGTGAGGCGCGAGGTCCGGGATTGAGAATCACTGCATTATGGTAAGGGATGTAACATTTCCAATACACGCTTGAGGTATTGGCCAATAACAATGCACTAAATAGCTGACCAATCAGAGCTCACCTCACTTCTTTTCAAATTGACTTGTTTCAGAAGGCGGGGCTTAGAGGAGCATCAAAAACTTACAGTATGTGGATAATAATGTGTTTTTTTGCACCTTAAAGGGTTAGTTCACCCAAAAATGAAAATTCTTTCATTAATTACTCACCCTCGTGTCCAAACCCATAAGACCTTCGTTTATCTTTTTAACACAAATTAAGATATTTTTGATGATATCAGAGAGTCATCTGTCCCTCCATAGACAGCAATCCAAGTGATTCCAGATCCAGAAACATTGCAAAAACATTGGTAAAAACGTCCATGTGAAATCAGTGGATTATCTTCAGTTTTGTAATGACAGGAGAATACTTTTTTGCGCAAAGAAAGCTAAAATAACATCATATATTTAACCCTTCTTCTCCTACGTCTTCCTCCATTTTAGAGAACATTATTGCGTAATTAGTACGCTTTCTTCTCGTCGCAAGCAGCCGCAGATTACGCACACGTGCTTTCACCCGTATATAAACAAGGCTAATTATGTCAAATATGTTAAAGCTTGTGTATACGGTGCATGCAGCATGGCGGAAAACGTAAGTCACGGGAGAAGGGTAAATTATGTTATTTTTGTTTTATTTGTGCAAAAAAGTATTCTTGTAGCATCACAAAACTAGTTGATCCACTGATGTCACATGGACTCTACCAATGCTTTTGCTACGTTTCTGGATCTGGATCACTTCAGTTGTGTTGCTGTCTATGGAGGGTCAGATGGCTCTCTGATATCATTATAAATATCTTAATCTGTGTTCCCGAAGATAAACAAAGGTCTTATGGGTTTAGAACAACATGAGGGTGAGTAATTTTTAGTTGAACTAACTTTTTAAACCGCATAAACACATTGCATTACACCAAATACACAAAGTAATGTTCTTTTTAGCAACATCATATGATGACGCTTTAAGAATTTGTTGAGAAA
Organism: Enteromius paludinosus; assembly: GCA_032361165.1. Taxonomy (NCBI): domain Eukaryota; kingdom Metazoa; phylum Chordata; class Actinopteri; order Cypriniformes; family Cyprinidae; genus Enteromius; species Enteromius paludinosus. Next base: position 16,244,261 of record JAUMHQ010000063.1, read on the forward strand.
AAAGTCGTAGTTAATAGTTAACAGTTAACAAATGTTACCTATTCTAAAGTGTTACCTTATTTTTTCCAAAAAATAAAAAAATTGATTACACTGAACTACCCTGATTTAAATCGGAAAGGGCACTGTTTTGTGTATAAAATGAGACTAAATCAAAACAAAGACTATAATACTAAAGTTACAAAATATCAATAATTGAATATGACTTTACAATTTGTAACTTAACATCCATGTATTTATTCCCAAAAGACTATAATTAATAGGGCTGGGTATTGAGTTTGATAGTTTTTAGGTACGGACCGAATTGCCTCGATACAACAGAGTAACGAAAAACATCTCGTCGTTCAATACCTATAGTGGTTAATCTTATCAACGTCAGTGAGCTAATAAGACTGCAGCACTAGCCAGTGTGTTTGACCAGAACTGTGTAAAATCGCTTATGTCATTTATATCATTTACACGACTGCACATCATTTCTGTCTCCACATTAAGGTGTGGAGACACGCACACTAATACTTGCATTTGTGGTTTACGGGGGACTCTCCATAACCGTAATGGTGTTTATACTGTACAACTGTATGTGGTGTTGCCCTACCCATAAACCTACCCCTTACATGAAACTGTGTGCACTTTTTGAATTTCATAAAATACTGTTTAGTATGTTTTTTTTAAGCCTTTTGTTTTTCGGGGACACAGGAAGTGTCCTCATAAACTATGTTTACGTATGTGCGCGTGCCACACACACACACACAAGTGAGCACACTCTTGCTTTTAATAGTATTTGTCAATATTTAACAGCAAAAAAGATGAATTCTGCGTGTCTCTGTGTAAATGTATGCTGTAGATGCGCAATTTTGTTTACTAGCATACTGACCTGCCTGTGTTGCTTCCGGTGATGTTAACATCATGCGTCTCACTAAACAAGGACATAAGTACAGTAGTATAATAACATCTCCAGAACTGCTCCGAGAGTTACTTCAAGAGTATTTGACGGTTTAATTTGAGTAAATCTATCATCATATCATGTACACACAGAACTGTAAAGGTATTCATGACAAGCCGTTAAAATAAAAGTTGGGTTTGGATATAGCAGCAGAAATATATTACTAATGTTCAGTAGAATGTACATAATAGGCTACTACAAAAATGATTAAAACAGTATTTCTTCATTGTTTTGAACTGTAATATAAAATCCTGTTTATTTTCCAATAATAAAATAAAATCTTGAAAAAATGATAAGGCTATTGCAAGAAAAATTAATAATGCACTAGTGTAAAGGTAAGGTAGCATAACAGATGAGTAAACTGAAAACTATTTGAACTTTATTAAAACAAATTTGCACTGATTCATTGAGTTGGATATATTTTTTCCGTGCAATGGCTCAGGAGATGAGGTTTGAGTCTGTATATAATGTAATTTTGTTAAAACTGAATTCATAAAATTGGTATAAAAAAAAGATATTGTTCAGGAACCGGTATCGAACTCAAGGTATCAGTATCGAAATTGTTTGAATGATACCCAGCCCTAATAATTATGATGCATGAACCAGGATTTGCAACATCAGAAGTTCTCAACTCTGTCCTTCGAGGTCCACTTTCCAACAAAGTTCAGCTTGTCAAGCTAATCAAGGACTTCAGTATTACTAGGAAGTTACAGGTAAGTGAGTTTTATTATTGTTGGAGCTGAACTCTACAGGAAACATTGGCCTGTTTTTTCCAGAAAGAGAGTAACTATAAATGTTGTATATATCAGCTAAAAGTGAATTTTAAATACACATGCATCCACTAAAAGACACAAAACTCACGTTTTGATTTCATGTGGTGTCCAAATGTAACGTCTTCCAATCACAGAAAGTAGCAGACTGCGCATCAAGAATATCTTTAACTAAAACTAAAACCAGAATGAAAGGACGAGTGTGGAAACAACACACTTCCCAAAATGAAGACGCCATCCTCTCTTGCCTGCTCAGATGGACCTCAGTGGACACCCGCATACATGATGAAAGCCATTTAGGGAGCACAGTTTGCATTTTCAGCCTGGAATTCATAACGAGGATCGAATGCACATAAACTGTGCAATAAGAAAGCAATGTTCCCTTGGTGTGGGCACTTTGGATGTAAACCAAGTTCATATAGAGTCCCTGGATCAGTGCCAGGCATTTTATTGCTGCATCAGACCACTGCAACCAAAATATAACAAGCATGGTACTCCCTCCCCCAAACATCCATGTCAACAATCTCTGACCCTTTAGCACAGCATGCCTACATGAATCATAGTTATACGTGGATCCATATAACTATGATTCTTAGAAATGCGTGCTACCATACATCTGCGGGAAAACCAGTCAAGTACTTCATAAGGCCTATTTCATGTTTAAGACAGCAGTAACGTGCAACAGGGTTCGCATGTGGTTTTCCTTGCATTAAAAGTGCCACTAGCCATGCTGAGATACACTTTCCATTTATTTAATTAAGCTGACTTGGCATGCTGAGTGTTTTTCTGGGGGGGGCGGGCTCTTTTCATGATACTGTGAAAACAGTATTCCTAATGTACTTTGATCTAAGGTTAAGAAATGAAAAAGATATTAGAATTAGAACATAGAAGTTTTGCAGCTTTAAGTTGGTTTGAGGTCATCTTTTTGCATGACAAAATACACTTTAACCACATTTAGAGTCTTTCTCATCTGGACAAAAACTTGATGACTCATCTTACACAACAGGTTTTTGTCCAATCAAGTACCTGATTTGATCTATGATATACAATACTAAACGTAGCTAAAAGAGCTGCAACGTTACACTACAGTTCAATGGTTTGTGGTTGGGAAGATGTATTTTTTCATGTATTTATTTATGTTTTTATAAATTCATACCTAAGTTCAGGAAGGATGCGTTAAATCGATCAGGTCAAAGAGAGAGAAAAGGCATTTATAATATTACCAAATGTTTCTGTTTCAAACTGATTTGAATAACTGGCTATGTTTACATGCACAATTTTTCTTCTATGTTGTTGCAAACTGCAAGGCAAGAATGAAAAGTCAATATACTGCTAGTGTATGAGTTCTGAAACCAGCAGAGACAGCAGCAGAGAATAAAGCTGCACATTCCAGCTTCCTGCATTTCTGACGCTGCCTAATAAAACCACAATAAATCCATAATAATAATAATAATAATAATCCAGCGTGACAGAAACATGTTGTCATTAGAGGATGGATACCCGACCCGAGCCCGACGGTACCCGACGGTCCGGGCCGGGTTCGGACAGATATTTAGAAAGGATGCTCCGGTCCGGGTCGGGCTCGGGCACATCAGCGCGAATGTGCACCTGTGTTATAACGGCACTTTTTGCCCCGTGTGCACTGATGCTCTCATCTGTTGACATTTCTGAACACCTTCCTACAGTTGCTTAATAAAAGCGGGCTTTTTCAAACAAAAAAGTGCATGTGTCATTAGTATGAGAAAAAATTTGATCGGGCTCGGACCCTAAATATTTTTATGCCTTTCGGGCTCGGGCCAAGGAACATTGACCAAACATCTGATGCAAATGGCACACTTGTCTGAAAACACTTCAGGAGTCCTCGTCGGACTGGTAAAATTTGATGTGTGTGGCACGTTCTTTAACGTTCCTTCTGGAAACAAAGATGCTGTGCCCCTTACAAAAGAAGAAAGGCGTCTTGTTTACAACTGTGATCAACTTAACGCTAGATTTGTTATACATCAGATATTTGAAGTTTGAGGCATCAAATCTTTAAAATAAGTCTAAGAGTTCTACACACCGGTCTGTTATTGTGGCGTCATTTCCACACCCCTAGACATGACACGCCGCAAAACTAAAGACGATTGGTGGCTTTACCTGTCAGTCAGATGGCCTCTTGCGCAGATCCCAGCCAATCAAACCAGACAGACTACAGTGTCATAAAAAAAGAATCCAGTGCACACGGGAACATGGTATTTTAAAAAGCATCCGAGTACACACCTCATGTCTAGACTGTTGAGAGCTGGAATAAATCTTGGTAACATGGATAACCTTTTTCATCACTGAATATTTGCCATTCTTCCCTTTGTGATTTTTCATTGCTTGATGACAAAATGTGGACAAAAGCAGTAATAATAAAAAAATGAGTAGGTGTGTCTGAACATTTACCTGGCAGTCTAGAGTGATAAAAAAGATAGATCCATATATCCAACCTGAGTATTCTTTGGGCTCATAAACAACCAATAAATTAGTCAGATATCATCTGGTATAGAATGAACTGGAATCTTCTGGCACCTGGAGGAACTGAAAGAATGTGGCATTCTTTGGAAAAAGCCAAAAGAGCAGAATACCTCTTTTACAATGGAAAACAGGCCTATTGACCATCAAACCACGTAATCAAATGCAGTTTTCTGGAAAATACAAACACTTCATCAATTCTTCCTTCAGGTAGCAATACGACCAGGCCAGGCAGATTTTCCAATCCATATTTTACACATGCTAGTGGCAGATCTATTTTTCTCTTGCTACACAGAGGGGGTGAATCACAACAACTGGAAACTGTCTTCGAGGGTGAAATCTGGAAACTTACTTCTTGCGGTCTTCCTCCCCGAGGCTTTCCCATCTCTCTTTCATAGCAGTTGTGACATCCTGAGGACTGGCCCTTGGGTTCTCCTGGAGGACCTGCGATCTGGTGTCTTGCTCAAACAGCGAAAAGGCAGACGAGGGCTGACGCACGGAGCGGTTGCTGATCAGTTCGTAGGCTGTCAGCTTGGCCATTTTCTCCATAATGACGTTAGAAGGCCTCTTGGACGGGCTGGACCTCGTACTTGTGGGCTGGGGTCCTCCGAGGCCCTCATGCGCTTTCGGGACGTGGAGTTTCACCGGTTCTAGGCATTCTCCGATGACTCGATTTGAGAAGGCCTTGCCCGTGCTCCAGCTCTCAGCAGATACTTCGCTCTCTAGACCAGGGCCGCTGTCACTCTTAGACGCCTTTGGGGAGTTACAGTTTAGATCAGCTGTAGAGTTCATTACAACATCGTCAGCAGGTAATGAGGAATTAATACTGTCAAAATCACTTGAGCTTCTGTTGATCACCCAATCCTCTGAAATCGAAGAGGAGCTGGTGTTCACGGTGTTGCTCAAGGATACCTCACCATCTTGTTTATCTGCATTTGTGGGGGAAATCTCAAGCAATTCTGGATCGTCCAAACTAACATCAGTGGAAGGTGCAGGCACTACATTACTGTGATGAGGCTCATTCACAGAACTAACACCAGGGCGATTTCCTCCAGTTTTGAGATCATCATTGTCAACGGAGTACCCATACAAGGAGATTAACATAGTCTCCACTGCCAACAGGACTTCTTCCTGGAAAACATTGTTTAAGTTTGATTAACAGAGCATTATCATCAATTGAACAATGTTTTATTTAAAGTTTAAATGTAGGACAGAAGGTTTTAACTTTTTGTACCTTGTTCTGTAGCATCACTTCTGTTTTATCAGGAGTCAGGTTAACATCCACAGTCGACGCAGGTATGGTGATGTTCATCATTAAAAAGGGATAGCGGCGGTTTGCGGATTCTTTATTCGACTGAGCACTGATGTAGTATTGCTTGATAAGCTGTAGGGTAAATGTGCATTTACAAGAATTTAGTGAGTACAAGACCATTTTAAATGATAAGAAATACTTGGAAAAGGACAGAACTAAGCTTGGACAAAATCTATTTCCCCGCACTGATTTGTAGGAAAATCCACCGAATTGATTTAACCATGGTAAAATGTATTAAACAGAGCTGTGAGTAGTATACCTGTATTGGCAGCTGCAAGCATAAACAAACCCAAGAGGCAGTTTTTGACCAATGCATTTTCCCAGTTGTTTGTAATTTCTACCCAAGCACTTTTTGAAAGCCAGGGATCTTTATTCTAATGTCAGATACAACCACAGGAATTAAAATATTTGAAGAAAATTAATCAGAGATTTGAAAAAAAAAAACAAAAAAAAAAACTTACATTAACCAGAAATGTTCATGACTCTTTACATTTATTATATAAGTTCAAATTTACATTTTTCATTAGGAATCCATTTTCTACAAATGCAAACTGCAATTCAAGGCGGGTAAAAAGTACTTAAAAAGTCTCACCAAGGCTGGATTTATTTGGTCAAAAATAAATGCAGTGCAAAAGTAATATTGTGAAATATAATTAAAAATGAAAAGTACCTTTTTTTGATTCATCTATATTTTAAATCCAATTTATGAATGCAACTTCAACATTTCTGCTGTTTTGTTGCTCAAGAAATATTTATTTATATTATTAATGTTAAAAACAATTCATGCATCCTTGCTAAATAAGTTTTAATTTTCCTACTGACCTAAAAACTTCTGAACAGTTATGTGTAGATGTGGGCCTGGGGTCATAGATATTTTACAGAGAAATTCATATATTTAAATATACGAAGAGGAAAATTAGTATAAAGGGCACCTTTACCTTAAGTATTTCTTTGTGATGCACAGGTCGACTATTAACAAAGATGAATGCTTTATCAGATGTAGAGGAGCTGGTGGAATTAAAATCGGAGCCGGGTTTGGGAAAGAATCCATCGATGCCAATCTGTGCAAACATAAAGACTTCTGTGAATGTCACTTTAAGCCATGACCAAAAGAGTCATATCCAGTTCCCATTCCATGTTAAATCTAGTTTAGTTTTTCTTTTATTGTCCTCTGTGCCACAAACCATACTCATTAACTGTCAGGGTACATTGAGGCTTCGATGAACTTTTTCCAAAACAAACAAAATGACACACTGCTGGCCTTCAGCCCGCTTTTCAGTAACCAATTAAGACTTCACTGTGCTATCAGAACCCATTTGTCATCTCCTAACTATGGAGTGGCCAAGTTGCTAAAAACTGCAATGTTTCTATTGGCTAAATGCATCACCGGTGAAGTGGCGGGATGAGAAACGGCTCCAAACTAATCAGTGATCTAGGGCTAGATTGTGATGCTTGAGCTCACCATTTGGAATTAACAAGCACAGCAGTTGGCTGGCAAGAGGACATTTTAATTGGAGTCTCTGACAAACTTGATAATCAGGGGTATTGTGACTTTCACAATCAACACTTATGTTCTGTATACTTTGCCACATTTGTCAATTACGGTGGCGTAGGTGGCCCAGTCCTTTCTGTTTTGTGCACTGAATGGAGGTTATTATTCTGGACTCTTCCACGGCAGAAGGATCTCGGCCACAGCACAAAAACAGTCAACTGCAAACCTGCTTCATGTCCTACTCTTATTAGAAAACCTGTATCCATTCCTGAAATCTTGAGAAAATTGATAGAAAGCACTTTTGATTGCAACTGTACATAATAGCATTCAAAAATATTAGATCATTCAATGATAAAGAGATTCCAAAACCATGCTCACCTCTACAATATCCTGACATCTAGACATGACTCAAGTCCTTATGTCTATGAAAGCTGGGACTTGCATATGAGGGCAGCTTAATTCTACCCGTTTTACCTCATTAAGCGGAGATTAAAAAACAGTACTGTTTAAAAGTTTGGATCAGCTTTTTAAAACCTTTGAAAGAAATGTATTTTTCTCACCAAGGCTGCACTTATTTGATCAAAAATACAGTAATATTGTGATATTGTATAATTAAACTCATAAAACAACTAAACCAAATCATTCTAATATGCTAATTCGGTGTTTATATTAAAAAAATATTTAAAAGAATGGTACTGCTTAATGTGTTCTCCGCTTAAAAATTATTTTAATAAAAAATATTTATTTGTAAAAAGAAAATTGTAACATAAAAGTCTACTGTCAGTTGATGAATATAATGCATTCTTGCAAAATAAAAGCATTATGTTCATTCCAAAACATACAGAATCATCATCAAATGGATGTATGTATGGATACGTATGGATATATGTATGTATGGATACGTATGTATGTATAGATTGGTATGTATGTATGGATACGTATGGATGCATGGATACGTATGTATGTATGGATAGGTATGTATTTATGGATACGTATGAATGCATGGATATATGTATGTATGGATACGTATGGATGTATGGATAGGTATGGATGTATGGATACGTATGTATGTATGGATACGTATGTATGTATAGATAGGTATGTATGTATGGATACGTATGTATGTATAGATAGGTATGTATGTATGGATACGTATGGATGTATGGATAGGTATGGATGTATGGATAGGTATGGATGTATGGATACGTATGTATGTATGGATACGTATGTATGTATAGATAGGTATG
>JAUMHQ010000063.1:16292779-16313065 GCA_032361165.1 Enteromius paludinosus
TGGTCGGATGAAATATGCTAATTTTTTGAGATAGGAATTTTGGGTTTTCATGAGCTGTATGCCAAAATCATCAATATCAAAACAATAAAAGGCTTGAACTACTTCAGTTGTGTGTAATGAATCTAAAATATATGAAAGTCTGTTTATCAGTACATTAAAGAAAATAATGAACTTTATCACAATTATGCTAATTTTTTGAAAAGGACCTGTATATATTTATATTCTTTATTTTTACTACTTGCATTACATTTCTTTAACTGGAAAATTTCTCAAATAATTATTATGAAGCAGTAACAAGCATATTTAACTTAAAAACTTACAATAATTGGAAGTAGTAATTTCTCAGATTACTGATAATACTATTCCAGGTTACAATTTAAAATATTTTCATAATATATGCCCTTCTATAGAAGCTGTGTAAACGGATGTTGGTTTTCGTCACCTATGACAGCACCTGCTAACGCTACTAGATGCAGAATGACCCATGTGACTAATTAATATAAAGACGACACGACATACATACCCTGTTTTTCTTCAGATTGCTCAACTCGTCAACAACAACCTTTTGCTCTTTTATCTGTTGATGAATCGTACGTTCGCAATTATTAACCGAAAACATTAAATGTGCTAAAAAGAAACTGTAACAGTGGGTAGTCAAGGTATGGTTACGACATTATACAGGCTATACAAAATATTTTCGATAGGAAACCTTCGTGTTCAGCTCTTCTTTTTGTACGCGCTCTTCTTGAGCTCCAGGTACCGTTCGCTGGCTGTTTTTAGAGGACATTTTCTATCAAAACGCTTCGGATGATTTAAGGAAACATTTCCACATGCAAGTGGCTCGTTCGTCGAACACGAATGACGTATGGGGGAGCTCGGACAGCGGCGCTTTAAATTTACGTCACGGAAGTGTTTACAAAATCATTACGCCTACAATAATTTTGTGTGTATGGTTTGAAGACCGCTTCAAGACACTGCTGGAGCATTTTATTAGTAGTGGCATATGAATGAATGAGTATGAGAGACTGGATGATTTAAGTAATATGTCCAGAAAAAAGGAATAACTGGAAATAGTAATTTTTTTTAATTACTGATAATACTATTCCAGGTTACAATTATTTTCATCATAATATATGCTCTTCTATAGAAGCTGTGTAAACTGATGTTTGTTTCCGTCACCTATAACTGAGTGACAGCATCTGCTACTCCAAATGCACAATGACCTATATGACTAATTAATAAAAGACGACAGTTTTTTTTTGTTTGTTTTTTTCAGATTCAACAACAACCTTTTGCTCTTTTATATGTGAAAGAATCGTACGTTTGCAATTATTAACCGAAAACATAAAAAGGATGTACATTTCAGAAAAAAATAGATTTTTGCAAAAGGTTTTTGACCACCAGACATTTAATACTTGAAGGTGGACAAACATTATTTAATATAATGACTCTTAGTGCACCACATCCACTAAATATTACTGTTGCAAAATAAAATCTGACTGCTATGATTTTATCTGCATTCTACCGCACTTAAGGGGGCATTTCAAAACAAAACAAAACATTATTACCTAACTCTTGCCGTAATCAACATCTTATCGAAACCATATGTAAGTATTTTTGTTGCACTGTAACAGAGGTTTGCTAAAACATGTCAAAGCACATTTTTGCATTTTAACCTTCAAAGGAAAGAAATGTAGTCAAAGCTGACAGGATTTTACTGTCTTATTGAAAACATTTTAATTCCCTCAAATACAAGTAGTATTTGGTGTACAATGGAGCCTTTTGACTTTTTCTCCCTCAACCCTAAATAGTCAACAGCCACAAATCCAGAACCCTGATCCATGAGGTCATCGCTTGTGGTTTTGTAACACATCCCTGAAATGCATACATGTATTGACAATATAGGCCAATGCATAGCATTATACATCCAAACAGATTTGACAATGTTTCACACCCAGTGACCACCAAACATCTGATTTCTATGCTTGAGGGAAAAAAAATAAATAAAAAATTAACATGATATCATAACTCTTGGTGTACTTGACTTGGCCAAATATTTGTGTTGCCCTGTAACTGGAGAGTTTTCCACAAAACATGTCAAAGCACATTGTTTGCTTTTTAACCTTGGGGTGAGGTGGGAATAAGTTTAGCCCGAGCTGACCGGCTTTCATTGTCTTACTCTAAAAACGTGTTGAATCCATTGGATTCAGGTAGTATTTAGTGTACAACGAAGCCCTTTGCTTATTTCTACAGCAGAACCCCGATCCATTAGTCATTGCTTGTGATAACAAAAGGTTTCAAAATTCATGAAAATAACTGAAATGACACTGAGACAAAAAAAATGTGTGATTTAGTTTTGATTAAGATGATTTAATAAACACATTTTCAATAGCTACCTGTAAAAAATTTTTTTTGTTGTTGTTTTGTGTTGCAGATGCTATTATGATTGTCTGTCATACTGATCCTAACTCATTTGAATACAATTAATCATAAACCACACTATAAAAATCGTAAATAGTAACCATTGGACAAATGCATACAGAAACACACACACTAACAAAATAAATGAGATAAAACTAATTGTATTCATCTTTTCACAACACAAACATACCGTATACAGTAATTACAGCCTAAACATTAAACAGTCATTTAATATTAATATTATATCATCAAATCAAGCTTCTTTCATCATTCAACATTATTCTCTGACAAGAAATTCAACTAAATATTTTTAGATCGTTTGGTGGGAGCAGAACACAAACTAAAACCTCTGATAAAAACTGTCTGATGCACTGTACAGGCAAACTATATTTTAAGACTTGAGTCACACACTAGATGTGCCCTTAATTTCTCAGACATTAAAAGAAGTCACCTAGGAGTCAATCTGTTGTCTATTGCGCTAAACATAGAATCCACTGGTTTTGTTAATCATTCCTATTTTTAATACCAGCTAGATCCCACTCTCGTGTTTCGTAAACTACTAACCTCATTCATGACACCAAAAACCTGCATTTACTGAATTACAGTGTTTGTGTTTGTGGTAATATTGATTGTGCATTAGCCCCTGTGCTGTAGAGTTCTGTTGAAATGTGTGGTCACCCATGAAAGGCTTAAGTGTTAAATCACGTGGGCAGTGTTTACTTGTGTGTTTCCACCTCTAATATCACAAACACACTAGTTTGTTTAGGTTCGGCTATGGTCATGGCAGCAAAAGAACTCTGCATACTCCTGTATTGACTCTAGACACCTGTGTAAAGTTTGGATCCTTATCAGATGAAAAACTGTCGATATCCAGGGTTACTAAATACATTGGAAAAATTCCTCTGCTGATTTGTCAGGTCATAGAAAGTCAAGTTTAATTGTAATTGCTTAATTTAATCTAGATGTAGACCACAAATATGTGTTTTGCACCTTGACAGCCATTCAAAGAGCCTTGTTGCTGTGTAGTTAAATAACAAAATGTCGTAGCAGGGTGTCCAGTTATTTCATTTTATTGATGTGTGATTAAACGTAGATGTAAATGATATGAGCAAGCAAGGTGTAAAGCTCATTGTAATGTTATGAAACCAGCAGAGTGACAGAGAATAATACCAAGTCTGTGACCTTAGTAAGCTTGTTCCATGTCTCAAATTTCTGTGTTTCCGTGTGCAGCATGACTCAGCTTTGAGCCTTCTGTGAATGGGATGGTTCCTAATTGTCAGACTTTTTAATCAAGCTGAAAAACCAGTATTAGATGTTGCTTTGTCATTCCATGCAAATACTACAGCAAACAAATATGAAAACCACTAGCTAGGCATAACGACTCAATCCTCTCTGTTTGTTATGTGATTAAATGTGACATATCATTGCACCGTGTTATTACTTAAAAATACGGAGCAAAGCATTACTTCACATTTTATGAATTATCTTGTCACACACATGTTGGTTTTTGTGATTTACGGGGACTCTCCATAGGCGTAATGGTTTTTATACTGTACAGACTGTATGTGGTATTGCCCTACACTGACCCTGCACCTAAACCTACCCCTTACAGGAAGCTGTGTGCATCTTTAGATTTTCAAAAAAACACCATTTAGTATGTTTTTTAAGCCTTTTGAATTACGGGGACACTGAAAATGTCCTCATAAATCGCCTTCATATTGTAATACCTATGTCATGCCAATGTCATTATACAAATGTGTCCTCATAAACCCGCACACACACACACACACAAAATGAATATACAGATAAATATAAAAACATGAGCTTCTGCATGTAGTGTTAAATGAAGAACATCCCCTCGTCAGTTATAAAAGACTGAAATGCACTCTTTTGAGCCTCTCATAGGTTGTGCAATAACTGGGTTGGAGAAGTGAGTGTGTAATAAAGCAGCTTTCATTTAAACCAAAAGCAGAAAGAAAAAACTATTTCCTGGACATACATCGATTTTTTAATAACTGCTTCCTTCTACTATTTCCCATTATGTTTGTTTCTGTGCTCAAATGCTCAAATGTGTTAATGCTGACACAAAGCACTGACCTGAATCGAATAAACACAATTGGGAAGAGCCATTCACTGCCAAGCTGTTGGGAAATAGCTGTCACTGATCCAAAGTGCAACTCGGTACATCAAGAAAGAAAACTTCCAGAGCTGACTTTAAATGTTGAAAATAAAATCTATCTATGACCGGATCCATACATTCATGTAAGATAATGTTTACACTGATTTTATGTAAACTGTACTGTTCACCAACACCTGTATTGTAAAACTTCCTATTGACAGAGATGTACTGTGCACCCAACAGAACACCCATCAAAGCATGTCACGGTGACACATGCGATTATCTGATGCTAGAGTAGTGTTGATAATGATATGGTTTTTTAATGGCATACCAGTTCAGTGCTAATTAATAAGATATGTTGGCCTGTGTAATTTGAAAGTATATTATTTAGTGAAATAATATGCAGCCTGGGGCTACTTAACATCAAACAATAGCAATAAAACTACTATTAATGATTGCTAAGTATTAATTAAACATGTCTTGCGTTAGTACCCACTAATAGTGCCCCAATAGCCTACATTAATTATAGCATATTGTTGACCCTTATACTAATGTATACTGTTGTGCTTTCAGTTTGTTCACTTAACCAACAGCTATAGCATTACATTTTACCTTGTAAAGGAAAGAAATTGGTAAAAGCATAATTTAGGAAGGGGGATTAAACGGGGTGTTTGAAATCATGCAAAAGGCAACCTACTTCTGGAGGGAGAAACATGACAACTATCCCCGTCTCTATGTAGCCTAGGCTATTTATATTTGATTGATATTTTTTATTTTAGCTTATGATTTTGACCTTGTTAGACAAACCCGTGTTTTTAAAAATTTGCAGTGTCACGGAAACGCTGGTTCTGTCTTTGTTGAGCGCAAAAGAGGCGGAGTCTATCGCAATATATGAGCCGCTGTCTGCTGGAAGGGCTGTGTGGTAAACACGGTGCTCGGCTGCGTCCGTCCGCGCGGATCTAGCCCTTTCGGGAATTATATGTTTTTACACATTTAGTCGTTCTAGAAGAGGTTATTTCTCTCCAACTTCAGCTACAGTGATAGCTAAGTTTGGAGAGGCCAGAAGGGAAATATTCGTGTTTTTGCGCAGGAGATATTTGCAGCGGGGATTTACTTTGCTTGTTCAACCTGAACAATACAAAGGAATTTAAATCTTGACAAATAAAACCGAGCAAATACAATCGATTTTCAATGCACAATGGACCGCGCCGCATCCAAAAAACCTTGCTGTGGTAAGTGTTTTACGCATTTGTTTGCCAGTGCAGTGATGGACAGAAATGCGGCTTCGGCTTGAGCAAAACAATAAATAACCTTGCACTTCAATGTATGTCTTTCCAGAAAGAGTCGGCGAATTCTTCAAATCTGCGAAATTCCTCATTTACCTCGGACATGCCCTGTCAACATGGGTAAGAGTCTCTCTGCAAGGATCTGTGCTTGACAGCCCGTCTTTTTTTCAATGCGTCAGTCACAACAACACAACAGAGAACTAAATATATTTTTTGCATGCTGCATATGTTATCACATTTGATCTATTTTACTATTATAATTATTTTTCAATATTGCATATCATTTTTATATTGTATCTATTAAAATTACCTTTAATATCTATTATTACGTCTCTTTAATTAATTAATTTAAGTTCAGAAATGTCCATTTTAGTCCACAACATATATATTACAAATGTTTTGACACATATGTGCGTAATGCATATGTAAGTATAGTATATGTATGTGTATATAAACAAACACGCATTAAACAAAAGACCTGTACATTACACAGATGGGATATTATGTGCATTATATATATTTTATTAAAGTTGTCTTATATAGACGTATGGATGCATACAAGCTATTACAAGCTGCTGAATACTTATTACAATTCATTCTTTTTGCGTGAACCCCGTAAAACTATAGCGGTATGTAAATCACAAGCTTATTTTGACTGGTAATCATTGTGTGGCTGTGTTACAGGGCGATCGGATGTGGAATTTTGCTGTGGCTGTCTTTTTGGTGGAGCTGTATGGCAATAGTTTACTCCTGACAGCCGTGTATGGACTGGTGGTCGCGGGGTCTGTCCTCTTACTGGGCGCTATTATTGGTGACTGGGTGGACAAAAACCCCAGACTGAAAGGTAAATATGGCAAAGCTCCAGCCAGAGAGCGTGCAGAATTATTGTGCAACCTTGACACATTACTGAGAGCATGCATCTTTTCTCATTAGATTATGACATTTATTCCAGCGTTTTTTCACTGAGTCTGGATTTCCCTCTCAATTTCAGTGGCGCAGACATCTTTAGTTGTCCAGAACAGTGCTGTCATTCTTTGTGGTGTCCTCCTGATGCTCGTTTTCCAGTATAAAGTACAGCTTACAACCATGTACAATGGATGGTTGCTGGTGAGTATTTAAAAGAACACGACAGTCTGCTTCCTAGTAGAGCTCTTGAGTATTAATCAGTATTAATGCTGAATGTGTAGTTCTCCAAAAGCACTCAGAACTGATCAAGATGTATATACTATGTATGAAACTCTTCGTTTCCAAGAACAGAAGCCTCTTAATGCAGTTCTCTGTGGCCATTTTTATGCAAAGTTTTGACTCTAAATTTGCCTCGCTGTTTAAAACGTCTCCTTGTAACAGGATATTGTTATTTCAAGCTTTTCAATAATTTCCAAGCTAAATTGGAGGTAATGTCATCTAAAAACAAACAGCGCCCTAATTTTTCTGCACAGACTCAACTTAAATTTAAGCTACTGAAACATGACACCTTGATAACAAAACAGGAGTCGCGCTGTCAGCAGAAACCAGGATTGTCATGTGAGCGGAAAGCATGTTGCTTGCTCAATATTAGTCCTTTCAGTCTGTTAAAGGGCTGGAAAGCTAACTTTACATGTAGAATAACAAACAAAACCTGCTGTTTGTCCTGGTGTCACCGAGGTCGAGAACCCACAGAGCAGACAAAAAGGGACTCGTTCAGTGAACCGTTTTCTTTTCTGGGCTGTTCCAGAAAACCAAGCTTTTTATGCCAGTGGACTGACAACAAGTAATATTTGCTACTGCTGTTTTAGACACAGTGACTTCTTTTCTGATTACATGTTCTGCGTGATTGCAGACTACATGCTACATTATGGTCATCACCATCGCCAACATCGCTAACCTGGCCAGCACAGCTATGTCCATCACCATCCAGAGGGACTGGGTCGTGGTCGTGGCTGGAGATGATCGGAGCAAATTGGCAGGTCAGGATGTGGAATGTTTTACCTTCTCGAACTTTCATTACAGTGGCCTGTTTGTCCAAAATTACAAAACGTACGAATTTCATTGCATTAGATAATAAATCTATGCTCGCTAGGCTCACTGTCAATTTAAGCAGTGACTTCATACAGTCAGTTCTTAGCATTGTGCAAGCCTTTATTTTCAATCATTTTCTATGTAGTTTTGTATTTGTATATATGTTCTGTAAGTGAAAATGTCCGTGTTCTGTTTTGTCTATAAAACTCATTTCACCTAGTTGAGGAAAAGTCATAAAATACATTACAACTCCGTCAGTCATCTTAATCTTTATAGAGTTGTCAGTCCTTATGACTCTTATTATAAACCCATCAATGCACCCGCTGAACCCTGTAACCTCCGCTCAGGGAAAGCGTGAAAGTTAGCACATAGCCACCATCTTTTTTCTTTTTTAAAAGAAATGTGTATTTTATTCAGCATGGACACATTAATTTGATCGAAAGCGACTAGCGAATATAGCTGTCCCAACAATAAAACTTTTTTCAACATTGATAATGATAAAAATGTTTCTCGAGAACCATATCGGCATATGATTTCTGAAGGATCTTAAGTTATTTAAATTGACATATGTACTTAAATAAATGACATTTAAAAATATATTACGATAGAAAACTGTTTTTCAATAATTGTAATATTGTGAAAGTCTTTTATTAAATAAATGCACCCTGAGATCATGAGCATAACACTTATACTGCTTTGTGCTTTCTATATTTCTGTTTTGTTAGATATGAACGCAACTGTAAGAATAATCGACCAGTTAACCAACATTCTAGCTCCGATGCTTGTGGGCCAGATCATGGCATTCGGCTCCAATTTCATCGGCTGTGGTTTTATCTCGGGCTGGAACCTGTTCTCCATGTGCTTGGAGTACTTCCTACTTTGGAAAGTTTATCAGAAGACTCCAGCACTTGCCTTTAAGGCAGGACAGAAGGACACTAATGACCAAGAACTGAAGCATCTCAATGTACAAAAAGGTTTGTACTTCCACCCAAACTCTTGCAGCAGTTTCCCCAAATCGAACTTTTTGTTAAGTATTACGGTGGTAAAGTAAACCCTCGTTTGGATATGTTAGACTATTATTTAACATAAGATTGAGAAGAAATAAGAAGTTTGCGATACTAATCTGCCTTGAAACACTGATTTACACCTGCCCCACTTTGTGCTCAACCGTTACCTATTGGTTTTCTCCCATTACAAAAGATTAACATTCCATACAATTGTGACACCCTGGAAGTGAATAATCCATTGAATCAATAAGTTACTCAAACTGCATTGGTCAAGCTCTACCATCTGACCCAGGGCTGCCCAATCCTGCTCCTGGTGACCGAATGCTCTTCAAAGTTGATCCAACCATTTTTATTTTATACATTTGAACAGCATTTGTGGACTAGTTTTCGTCGTCCTTTTTCGACAATTAGTGAAGATTAAGCACCTTTTTATTTGCTTAATAACAAAGAATTTCATTATAGAGTTTCAGATCCTTTTTTGCTCCCTTTTCTGTAGAAAGTTCAGCTTATTGCACAATTTACTTTTCTAAACAATCCGGACAACTAAATAACATGTCCCCTTATGTTTCAGATTCAGTCATTTTACTTGCTTTTCATGTTACTGTTGCAGAGATTGGAAGTAATGAAAATCCAGTTGAAGGCTCCCAGCTGATGAATGAAAGCGCTGAAGTGAAGAAAAACAGCGGTTGCTGCTACCAAATGGCAGAACCCTTCCGCACCTTTAAGGATGGCTGGGTGGCCTACTACAACCAGTCCATCTTCTTTGCTGGCATGTCTCTGTCTTTCCTCTACATGACCGTTCTGGGCTTCGACTGCATCACCACGGGCTACGCTTACACCCAGGGCCTGAACGGCTCTGTGCTCAGTCTCCTCATGGGAGCTTCAGCTATATCTGGCATCTGTGGAACGGTGGCCTTCACTTGGGTCAGAAAGAAGTGTGGCCTGATCAGAACCGGCTTCATCGCTGGAGTCACCCAGCTGTCCTGCCTCATGCTCTGCGTAGCATCCGTCTTTGCTCCCGGCAGCTCTTTCGATCTCAGCGTCTCACCCTTTAATGAGGTCTTGAAACATCTGTTTGGAGACAGCGGCTCGCTGCGTGAGAGTCCTACTTTTGTACCAACGACCGAATCGCAGATCCAGAGCAATGCCACTGTCTTTGAGGAAGCCCCACAAGTAGAGTCCTACATGTCTGTCAGTCTTCTTTTCGCCGGTGTCATTGCTGCTAGAATTGGTGAGTAAATGAGCAACCAACAGGAAACAATATAAATAATTTTTAGACCTAATTTCCGTTATCTTTAAAGGAAGAATGATGATATCCGTATCACCTGAAAGTTATAAAGCCAACCTTTGAGACCAAAAACAAGAATGCATGTTTGTGATAATTGCTGTGATGTTGTCAGCGTGCTTTAATTGATTCTCCTCTATTGCTTTCAGGTCTTTGGTCCTTCGATTTGACCGTGACCCAACTGATCCAAGAGAATGTGATTGAATCCGAGAGAGGCGTCATCAACGGTGTCCAGAACTCCATGAACTATCTTCTTGACCTCCTACACTTCATCATGGTCATCCTTGCACCAAATCCAGAGGCCTTTGGCCTTCTCGTGCTCATCTCGGTTTCCTTCGTTGCTATGGGACATATGATGTATTTCAGGTTTGCCTATAAAAGCCTCCGGAGTCGGCTCTTCCTGTTTTGTTCACCCGAGCAGAAGCCTGATCCCAATGTTCCCTCACTTCCAAACTCCGTATAACTTTTAAAGAGACCATAAGCCAATTTTGACTAGAGTATCCCATGCTTTGTTCTTCGAGAACCCGTTCTATTTGTTTGCATGCTTTTGCAGTGCTTGTGCATTGAGTTTATTCTTTGCCATTACCTAAAATAACAAAGGCAAGAAGGCTCTTTTCTTAGCGTAGCTTAGAGGGAAGTACTGCATGCTTTTTTGACATGCATTTTTTTTATTCTATCATACTGTGCTGTAACATTGCCTGAGAACTAAGCATAGGGGGAACGAACAAACACAAACTCTGGTTCTTATGGGCTACATATGCTTTAATCACTTTTGTAAAAGCTCCAAAGCAAAAATGGGTGTATTTATTCTACTTTTAAATATATTATTAGTTTTTCGACTTTATGGTTGTAGTTAACCTTCAGACTAATTATGCATGTTTTGCAACACGCTCTACTTAAGATAGTGTAGTTTTGTAACGCTTGGCCCTCAATGCTTTTTGCAAGCCATGGTTAAAGTCTCTTTAATAGTTATTTGGAGTGTGATTCATTCAGGTATGCTTATATGATGCCTATATATTTATATACATGTAGTCAGTATTCTGTATCTCCGCTTCAGTGGTGCTACGTTAGTTAAGAGTTGTAACTCTTCAGGAAAGATATAGAGACATAGAATTTGTACATGTAACCAAAGTGGATTTTTTTTTTTCACGTGGAAGTGAGGGAATTGCAGCCGTTTCCTTGTGTTAGACATTCCGAATATTATTGGTGTAAAGGCCCTGATACTCTTGCCCCATTGCAACTAGAGTTTTCGCACTAGATGTTTTTGTCTCGTCTGATTTAAAAAGTGATTTTAGCACATAATTCTTGTTTTTACAAAGATTGTTACACAAGCACTTTACATGATTACATTTTGTCCACTTACAAATAAGCGCAACAAGACACTTCAGGTATTAAAATGTTTGCAAAAACAGTAGCTGTCCTGCATCAGAACTTGGAATTTTCTTATATCTGCTTTAAAATTACAACAAAATTGGGATTTTAGAAGTCGCTCTTCATTTGAAACACCCTTGTGAGTGACGCCGCACCTCCGTTTTCCCTTCATTCAAATCATATGCTAATCTAATGTTCCACAGCACAAAGTAAACATTACAGACCTTCCTATAAGCCTCAAAATTATTCAGGTACCAACACTGTTTTGACAACCACAGCTGGCTCAACATACATATTTTGTAATAGTTATGTAATATTGATGTAGGACGCCAGCGGGAACCCACCATATGTAGGAACAGAGAAGGGATTGAGTCCAGTGCGGCCGGCTGGTTTGAAGTGCAGCTGGTCTCAAACGCATGTGTCAGGATTAATTCACGAAACCCTTATGAACATACTGTCAGTTTTTTAACAAATAATCGCTTCAGTGCATACTGCCTGTATTTCTGTGAATGTAAAGCCTTATTTACTTCTGTAAAATATTTTTATATTCTTGTGTTGATTCGTTTCAACTCTGTTTTGTCCTCCTATGTAACACCACTTACCCTTTACACAACAACAAAGTGAAACCTTTGCAAAAATGTATACACAAACAGTTGAATGTAATGTAGGAACAAATGCACATTATTTTTTACGGAAGCATACTGGTGATGTGTGATATACTTGCAATAACTGGGGTTCACACTCCACTGCAGGGGGAAATATACCCCTCAAGTGCTGCATCTCACTTCAACCGAAATAAACAGATTTGTATCCAAATGCAATGTTTGAGTGATTGCAGTAAGTAGAGGGGTGATTTGAAAAAGTTGACCGTGATAGCAAAAGTGCAGGGTCACATTCCTCAGAAGGCTTTGCTGCTAATTTTCTCCCTTTTAGTGAATGCACTGACGAAAAGCGGAGTTCATTTAGGCTTGCATGTGAAGGAAAGACAAAGAACGGCCTGATTACATGGCAATGGGGAATACAACGCATGCTCTTCTGGGTGGGCGGCAAATCAGGTCGATCTGCTGGGTCTAGGCCTGGAATCTGTATGCAACTTTGTGTTTTTAGAACCAGTACTTAGAAATATCTTTGTCTATCAGGGAAAAATATAAAAGGAAGCACGCATTTGATTACACAATTAAAGCCTAAAGGAAAGCAGGAGCAAAGCTCAACTGAAGTTCGACTTTGCTTGAATTGGAAATCCGGACACTGGTAAAAGATAAGATATTCTCCTTAGTGTTTCAAAAAAGAAATGCAGACGTGAAGTAACTTGCATCCTAAGCAATTCATTTTGTACAATATCAGTCTTTAAAACCATGACCTTTGATACATTTCCTGGAAAGCAGTTCTAACACATTGAGGTTTACAATGTTTACCATGTCTGTAGTTTAACTGAGATGTTACCTACAGCTCAAGACCAAATGATTAGCCCTCCTATATCATATCATATCGTTTCTTTTTAGATGTTTAACAGAGCAAGGGAATTTAACCGTACTAATATTTCTCATCTGGAGAAAGCCCTGTTTTTACTCCAGGCAAACTGAATTAACAACAACAACAACAACTCCTAAGGTCAAGATTTTTAGCCCTCTTAAGAAATTACCTGCTTGATTGGCTGTGGAACAAACTCCTGTTGTTCAGTGACTTGCTTAACTAATCTAACTTAACTAATTAAATCCTCTAAACCTGAAAATTACACTGTAAAAATGAAGATTAGCTTTCAAAACTAGGAAAATAGTATATATGGTCGTCATGGCAAAGACAAAGAAAAATTAGATTAGACTTCAGTAAAAGAATTGTTAATGCTTACAAAAGGAGAAGCATGTACAAAGTGTTTTCAAAAGGTCAAGAACAGCCGTGAGAAGAATTGTTGGGAACAGAAGGCGGGAAGTGAAAGATTTCAACAGATTTTGTAAAGAAAACTTTTGAGTGAGTGCTTTCGAAAGAACCAAAAACAACTGCCAGAACATTAGTGAAAGATTTAGTCAAGTCTGGGACTGGTGACTCAAAGACGACGGACATTAGTGGCCTGGACAGGAATGGACGGTTGCAGACCAAGAAAAACTCCTCCAGAGAAAAACTATGTATACTAGAAATGTGTTCTTGGGTCAGATAAGACCGAAGTAGAGCACACTGGCCACAGAGACGTTGTCTTTGTTTGGTGTAAGAAGGAACGGGTGCTCAGCCCAAAGAACATTCTCCAGAGCGAAACATGGAGGTTTGAGAAGCTCATCAGGGTTGAAAGAATCAAGAAAACGCAAGACTGCAAGAAGGTTTTTAAAAGACAACCCTTAGAGAATCTGCAACAAAAGATGGTTCGGGTCAACGTTTTGGTTTCAAGCAGGATAGCGACTCAAAGCATCTCTCACTTCTTGTGAAGAAATGCCTCCAAATGAGCAAAGTGAACAACCTTGACTGGGCTGCACAAAGCCCAGACTGCAATCGAATAGAAAACCAGTGGGGCTCCATGCCTGAAGGAGCTTGAGAGATTTCCTAGGAGGAATGGACTGTGACTGCTCAGGAGACTTGTGGAGAACTACAAGGCTGTAATCAAGAAATAGGGATACATTATTCACTGTTAACATTCAGAGGGCCAAACATTTTGGCCTATACTTTTTTATTTTTGGTTATAATTTTGTTTCCATTTGTCTTACAAACATTCCAAGCTTCCTAAATAATCTATCATGTTTAGAAATGCTGTGTTGAAACATTCCTCTCCGTGTTAAAAGAGTACTTGGGATTTTTTTTTTATTAAATATTTTATAGGGGGCTACTAATCGTCTTCAACTGTATATAGATCACAGAAGAAAAAGGTGAATTCTTATCTTTTAATATTGTTTTCCAGCACAGGATCAAAATGCATATTATATATATATATATATATATATATATATGAGATGGGTGTGTGTGAGTGTGCATGTATATAAAAAGATTATCATTAAAAATGCACAAATATCAAATATACCGAATAACAATTCAACACAGTATATTGTTCTTTATAAATTATTGTTGTTGCAACCTGGATGAACATTACAAAATTTAATTGTCCCACAAAAAAACACTAATGGGCTGCTGCAATCAAAATAAACAATTGCTAACCAACCACTGGTATGGATCTGAAGCAAGTTGGGAGGAATTAAAAAAACCCCCACACAAAAATAGGATTGCGAAATTGCTTCATCAAGGTTTGGAGTTAACAGGGCCAGCTATCCACCTGAAGTCAGTCTTTCTGACCCTCTTCAGTTCCCTCTCTTGTGCTTTAGAAAGCTTCGGCGTCACCTCATCCACTGATCCCTGGGCTCTGAGCTCCTGCTGACTGTCACATGTCTCCATTTCCTCCTCAGATTCCTCTTCCTCAATGTCCATTTGGTGCTCTGAAGATTCGATTTCCTCTCTGAAGACATGCCAAAAGAAGCAAAAAGTAAAAATAATAACTTGTGTACTTGCTCTACGGAAAAAAAATCATCTCAGGAAAAATAAAAAAAGGAGAAGGGAAACTGAGCAGGCAGCATGTTTGCCGTGTTGAATTTTCAAATATATTATTCAGAAATATTTACTAAGCATGTGAACAAAGTACCTGAGGGGTTCTTGCTGGACTCCAGTGTTGGAGATCAGGAGGGAATTGACAAACATTGAGCACAGGACTGACGCAGCGGGCAGGACATGAGCTGCTGTGTGTAACAACTACAAAAAACAAACGAACAAGCAAAAAACAGATGTTACAAGAAATAAAGTTTTTTATTATAGGAATACTGCTAAATATTATTTCAATATGAAATAACTTTTCGATTTGAATACATATCGTACTAGAATTGTTTCTGAATTTCCATTTATATGACATAATACAACATGATATAATGAATAGAAAGCCTACATGGATCCTGGATGAAATGACTTACTTCTTTGATGGTAACGGAGCCCTGTGGGTGTAGGGGTTTGTCAGCTGCTGGATGGGACTGTGTGTTCGGTTTCTGCTGCTGTTGTCTGTGTTTGCCCAACAGCAGGTAAAACGGTGTTACAGCAACGGTGTCATCAACGACAAGCTGCACAAAATATGCACAAGTGAAAAGTTACTTTGTGGGTCTTCTGCGTAAGTGAGAGTAAGGATTGTGTGAAGACAAGACAAAACAGTACCCGTTTACTTGAAGACAACATTCTGTCCTCCTCTGTCGCCATGCTTAAGGTCAATAAATCCTGATAAATAAATAAATACAGTCCATTTTAGTGCAAATGTCAGGACATAGTATGCACAGTATAGCATTAGAACACATTTACAGGCTACCCACAGTTCACAAAGCAATTTAACCTGTATCTACCTCAATATAACAATATTAAATTGTATTTAATTTAGAAATATGTGTTAATGGATTTTTTTTATATTTTCCTTTTATAATACAATGTAACAAAGTATAATTATGTACTTCATTACAAATATTTTTCTAAAATCAACTTCAACCTTCATTTTTAAATAGACAAATTATATATCGTTCAACAAAAATGATATTAATGCTCATGTCTTTTCCTCTTTTAAACTCAATCCAGTTTTTACACCCATTGCAAAGCTAACAAACAAACACTACTGATGTGCACATGCGTTTGTAGGCTGTTGTGTGATTGCAAACGTCACTGTAATACCATGTTTTGGGTGAGGAAGTACAGCTGAGATCTGTTGAGCCACTGAGAACTTTCTTCACAATTGTTCAACGGCTCTTCTCGAGGAACAAAGATGGCGCGGTGCACCTGCTCCGAACACACGTTCTTGCGGGTGAATATAGGCCGCGGCTCGCTGGGTTTGAAAACATGCACTGTGTAAAAGACCAGAAAATAGTGTGCATGAATCAGATACGTTACAGAAACAAACAAAGAGCCTCAAAAACTAAAAATTATTCACTGCTAAAAACACCGATAAACGAAGGTGATGCAGAACGTGTCAAGAGGCGAGGACCTTTCAGACACTTACGGTCTGTATGTTTAGAGTAGTTTGAAAAGGCGGCCACATTTTCCGACAAGGGGTCTGGCTGCAGCTTGGAAACTTCCATAGATGTGCTCCACTCCACTATTGAGCAAAAGACATTAGATATTAAATAAAATTGACCTTTCAAACGGTGACCGAGCAAGCCTAGTTACCAAAAACAAAAAATTAAACTTCTAGCGTTATTTGCTTACTCTGATGTCGTTTCAAACCTGTATACTAGTGTTATTAAAAAAAATGACAGTAATCAAGAGCTGCCAAGGTCATCAAAATACCATAAAGTCCATGTCAAGGTTATTAGTTTACTATAAGCATTCTTGGGGAAACTGCAAATATGAAAAATGAACCAATATTAATGACTACTTACATGCACAAGAGAGTAGATTCCAGCAGCAGAGAAGGTTGCTGGTGGTCGTGCCAAGCAAGTATTTGGAGCAGCTTAACCGGCCGAAACAAAGGTCCCTGTCGGATCAAAGTAGCTGCCTTTAGTCAGTTTTATTAATTGAAAGACCACCATGATCAGCAAGACCCATGTCACTCATATATTTCATCAGATTAGTCTCTACGAGTTATAATCGGCTGCCTTACTGTTAATCAGAAACTGACACGACAGCAACAAAGTTTAAAACGTTAAAAACCCATGGGTCTTATAATTGTAGCAGACGTTTACAAAACATCAAATGGATTCAGTTGTGTGTGAGTGAATGAAGTCAAACATGGTGCAAGGCTGCCTACGACTTTATGGCTTAATAATTAAGCATGAGAGGATTGGAAATACTGTACAAAGCAGATTTCCTGATTACTGGAACTACATATCCACATTCCATGCTTTATGAGACAGTAAAAAAAAAAAAAAGAAATAATAAAATATAGGGTTCCCCAAATCTTACCCTGGAGGTCTGATGCACTGCAGAGTCAAACACACCTGAGCATGTTAATCAGTGTCTTAAGGACCATTAGAAAACACAGGTAGGTGAGTTTTATCAGGGTTGGAGCTAAACTCTGCAGTGCCTCCGGACCTCCAGGCTAAGATTTGAGGAACCCTGTTATATATAATCTTACGACAAAAGATGACATTTAAAAATGTACCTGTTATGCAATTATAAAAAGCACAATAAACTCAAGTTGAACTCGAGAACCAAATGAATCTGATCAGTGAACCAAAAGACTCAAAAAAACTATTTGTTCACAAATTGGACATTTATAGTTTTCTAGTTAATACTTCAAAGAGTGTCGTGACAGATCTCGTTTTAGTGAACACATCCTTTAAAACCCATTCACTAGTGCGGTCACAATACTGGGTTTCATTGATCATTTTTAAAAAAACTAACACATTGCATTCAGAGATGGAGTTCACTGTACTCACTGAAACTTATTCACTGAGCTACTGAAGAAAAAAAATGGATTATGACTGCTCTAAAACAACAGATTTACTGTTGGAGAGAGAAACGAGAATGAGAAAGCTAAGGGTTAATCAGTGTATTGATATTGCAGAAAACTAACTAAAAATGTTTCAAATCTTTCAGTACTGTGTAAAACACACACACATTTAAAAACTCTACAATTTATTGCTTGCATCATACAGGGAGGCAAGGAGGAACCTTGTTCACAAGGAATGTCAGGCACTTTCCATCTTAGCTGCACCTAATGAACTTCCTTTTTTCAAAAAAACAAAAAACAAAAAAAACAATGATGGAGCGAAACTGTGTCCCCGTTGACCCTGCAGGACTTGGCTTGTGCCCAGCTCCTTAGCTGGACTGAATCCCCTTTCTGTCGGCCCACCATCTAAATCTTAATTACAACGTTACTACTATTCATGCTGTGAACGGTTCAGTGAATGCTAACTCACCACACTAAAGACCTCGAGAAACCTGTTCAGGCCAATTCAAATGCATCAGAAAGAGTTTGGACTGTGTGCTTTGGAGACAGGGAACATTTTTACAGTACCCTGACTGGTAAAACAACATGTCCCACCTTATTACTCCAGGTGGTTGGCAGAGGGTGGTGAGCATCTCCCAGGTGTCCGGGCTCCATATGGTAATGACTTCTTGGAAGCTCACCGCCAGGAGAGAGCTATCGGCTGAGAAACTGCAGTTTGTGGGCTTTAGGTTATGATAGCTGCCCACAAAATCACATGACCAGAAGTTCTGGTCCTCTAAAAAATAAAATGGAAACACTGCGGTGAGACAGGTATGTCTGGATTCAGACTCATGACCTTTGGTGTTTGGCTTCTCTTTCTAACACTAACACCTTTGCAAATGTCTGAAGGGTGTGACTCACTTTGTGTGTCTGCGTCAGCACCTTGACACCAGGCTTTGAACTGGCCGTCTTCTGCTGTGGTCACCAGCATGGTGGTCTCCTCAGAAGAGCTGAAGCACATGGAGATAATCCGATCCGTGTGGGCAGCAGTGATGGTAGTGTTCAGTATGAAACTAATGGGACAGAAAAACACACCATTATGGTCTAGAAAATTTTTTCAAAAGTAATTTCTTTCTATACATTTAAAAGACAGATCTGCATTAAAAGGTGTTCGTGTAACAAAAAATAGTTCAAATAAATGCTGCTCATATATATATATATATATTTTTTTTTTTTTTTTTTTTTTTTTTTTTTTTTTTATGAGTTTTTTTAATAATGTTTGCCAAAATATTTGATTGTTCCCTTTAACAGTATTAACTTTAAATGAAAGTGATATATTATTTGCTTTTGGACCATGACAAATGGGAAAATCTTAACATTGCTGATTTTAATAATATGAAGTATCAGAAATCTAGCAAGAATACCTTTGCGTTCTTTTATCATAAGCCAACAGTTTGAGGTACAACTCAAGATCAGAGGATTTCTGTCCCCTTTCCTCCACTGTAGCAAGCCAGGAGCCTTTTGTGTCAAAAGCAGCCTTCACCACTTTAAACTGATCCAGACCCTCTTCATAAATATATTCCTGCTGCACTATGTCCAGCTGTAAATGCAACAGACAGGCCGTTAATCTATGCACAAATCTAACATGATGAGCCGTGTTTGACATGACAATCCCACAGGTCATGTGATTTCAGCTGACATATGCCGGGTGACAAAAGTATTACATATTAATATGGAACTAATACATCAACATGTGATTTTCCAATACATACTTCCCCATACATCTGTTTATTTTAGAGAACCGTTAAGCTTTATCAAAGTATTGGTTGTGACAGACTCACATTGTAGAGAAGCCGGTCACGCTGCAGGGAGTAGAACTGTAAATGACCCGGTTTCCCATTCAGCACTAAAGCTTTGCTGTTTGGATCAATCATTAGATCAGTGAAAACGCCATCTCCTGAAAGCATAAAAAGCACCCAGGTAATAAACATTTACTGCAATAGTTATGAAATCTGAACGGTTCGTACAAATGAGGTATTACAAACCTTTGACTAACCCCTGAATTATTCCACACACTCTGAAGCTGCTCTCGATAATTGTGATCTCTGAGGAGGAAGAGAAGGCAAATGACAAACCAGAAAGCAGTCAGAAATTGTAGCGCACTGAAATATACGTGTAAAGACTGACTAAGGTTCAGTCTCACAAAATGCATCATAATGCATCCACAAAACAACAGTAAGATTAATAAATTACAATGCAACATTATTCTGTCTACTCATATTCTCATGAAATAAATCAGTGCCTCAATGCAGTGTGATTTTAGAGACAGTTTGTCCTGAACTTACAAATGGGGAAAGCAAATCAGAACATAAACCAAAGGTTTAGATTTAAAAAAGAAAAAAAAAAAGAAAAAAAAGAAATTATATTAT
>JAUMHQ010000063.1:16345416-16360153 GCA_032361165.1 Enteromius paludinosus
CACCTACATCTTGGATGCCCTGGGGGTAAGCAAATAAACATCAAATTTTCATTTTTGGGTGAACTATCCCTTTAAGTCTAAAGTATGTAATTGTTTCCTTGGAGTTGAAATCTGTTCCAAAAGGCTATTACCACAAGTATGTTTATATCCAGTGTAGGAGTTGATAAGCTCATATTGTCCTTAGTTTGCTTTTGTGCTGTCCACGGTACTGATATATTATTTTTATAATTAGCTTAATAGAACAATTGTGCTCCAGGTTCACTGTGGTGGCAGAGTGTCTCCAACAGATCCGTCAGCAGCTGAAGAAAGTTCAGGAACTGGTGCAGAAATTCACCTACAACAACGACCCCCTCACCCTGGGCAAGAGCCAGCTGGACGACCAGACCCTTTCCCTCTTCAAAAACCTCATATTACAGTGAGACACGATCCTTTATTCATTCGTGCACTCCTGTATTAATGGGACGATTTGTGGTGTTAAAGGTTTACAGGGTAATTTGAATAGATTTTGTGGTGTGCGTCACTTCTGAAAGATTCTAGTCTTGAACAGGATGGCAGCGGTTGTGATGTGTCTTTCAGTTCTCTTGTGGTGGAGAGACAGCCTTGTATGCCGACACATCCTCAGAGACCCTTGGTGATAAAAACAGGAGTTCAGTTCACAGTCAAGATCAGGTGCGTTTCATTGAACAACACTGTGATGTCACTAGATTTAATGAATGGTTAATGTCTGAAAATTTGAATTTCGGTGATGCCAATGTGTATTCCTTTGTAGGTCACTAGTCAAACTCCCTGAACTGAACTGCCAACTCAAAGTGAAAGTCTCTATTGACAAGTAAGCAAAAGTTATCTATCTATCTGTATATCTATCTATATATATGCATGTATTCATACGGTACATTTGTTTTTCTTCTGTAGAGATTTAACAGAGAAAGAAACAATAAAAGGGTACGTGACATAACACAAATGTGATGTATTACTATTATGTGATGTTTGGAATGACATACATAGCACAAACCAAACATTTTTTTTTACCATTTATTATTTATATAGAAACACCATAAGCATTTGTATGCATGCCGTCAAAGCTCAAATAACCCAAACGTCTGTTTTCTTATGTCCTAGATGTAGGAAATTCAACATTTTAGGAACGTCTTCTAAAGTTATGAACTTGGAGGAATCCAGCGGGTGTCTAGCAGCTGAATTTCGTCATTTGGTAAGTTTACCAATTACCGCTAATAATAAATACAATATAACGTCTAACTGAAGCTTTGTTGTTGATCTTTACCGCAGCAATTAAAAGAGATGAAAAGTAACACCAGAACCAATGAGGTAGGCCAAAAACACATACAGTGAAGCCAAATAAAATGAAGTGAACAATCGCTGATGTTTTTCTCTTCTTATTACAGGTTCCTCTCATCATTTCTGAGGAGCTGCACATACTTAACTTCGAAACTCAACTCGTTCAGCCAGAACTATGTGTTGATTTATCGGTAAACTACTCTGAAATATAGCTACCTATTGTGACATATCAACTGTAGGTCATACCAGTAATTCTTACCAGACCTGTTTTTTGTTTTTCTTTGGTATTCAACAGATCACATCACTCCCTATTGTAGTGATATCCCATGTGAATCAGTTACCGAGTGCCTGGGGCTCTATCTTATGGTACAACATGCTCTGCGGCGAACCCCACGTATGGCCATTTCCTCTCATCAATGTCTTTGTCTTCTGTCGAGCTCTCTCTTTTGACTATGGCTGTCTGTCTCACTCAGAATCTGACGTTCTTCTTGAATCCTCCACCTGTGAAATGGGGGCAGCTTTCAAAGGTCTTGAGCTGGCAGTTTTCGTCTGCCACTAAACGAGCGCTCAACTCTGAGCAGCTGAGAACGCTGGCCGACAGAGTTCTCGGTGAGTTTATATGTGCTTTATTTTAAAACGGCACAAGGTAACTCTTAAAACAGGACTTCGTAAGAGATTGCGTATCTGTTTTCAGGTCATGAATCCCAAGGCGATCATGAAGGTCTCATCCATTGGAATACATTTTGTAAGGTGAGTGAATGGAAACGGTTCAAACCAAAGCAAGTTACTTTCGCTTTCTTTAACCAGCATCGATTTTGTTTGTTCCTCTGCTGTCACCGCATGATTTACTGCTAAAACAAAACTTAGTGAGGTCATGGAATAGCCCAGTACCACAAAGAACAGCTGTGCTTTCAACACTCGAAACTATCTGAATATATGTTGTATTTTTATTTTATAGAGAAGTGCAAAATTGTCGTATCGCCGCTGATGAAGCAGTGGCATGCCAATGCTTTAGCTAGTAAAATGGAAGCAGAGTAAATAACTTGTGCGTTTTCACTTAGATGTCTCCTAATGAGAGGGGTGTACCATTCTGGCTGTGGATAGATGGAATCCTGGACCTTATTAAAAGACATCTGCTCAACATCTGGAATGACGGGTAAGAATAAGACACATACTGTACCATCTAGGATTGATCTGTCTGCTACATATTAGAATCAGTTCCAGTTTTGATGTGCAAAATTATGTTTATTACTATTATTGTAGATTAAACATTTTTTTTTTTTATATATATATATGTGTGTATGTGTAAAAATGTAATGGCGTTTATGTGATAAATCACAAATTTAAAATACTTGGATTTATCTGTAAATGTGTTGAAATAAAAAAATGCATGACAAACTATTTGAAGGAAACATACATTTTCACACCTCCACCAACTTATGAGACATTATCCTTCCCAGTCCAATCCCATTAAACATTTACCCAACTATGATCAAATGTATTTCTAAATAAATACTACAGAACATTTTCTCGTGACCTTACGTGGAGTATTCTGCCAAAATATATTATGACGAAGAACTGCACATGCAGCTGTATTAGAGCTAACATCAGCATCATGCTATACAAGACAATTTATGAGATCAATAGTACACTTTTACTCCCAACTCACTTTAAACCACCATTGAGTGTTTGTACCCACCTCCTTTTTTATGGCTGTACAAATTCATTTCAGATTTCAGTAACATTCATTATTATGAAAATATCCAAATCTCAAGAAAACCACATACAAACCTTTTCCTATTATAATCGTGTGTTTATTATAATGGTGGTAGTCCTGTTTGTTTCTGCTGTGTAAAAGCCTTAACACGTAAGCTCTTGCTGAAACTTATGTTGTCGTGAAGTTACAACCTCTCCGTTCGTATAAGTTGCTAGATATGCATTATGAGAATAACACATAGTATAAGGATCTATTTTCATCTTTATTTGTCTATACACACTTTGTGCGGCCACGGTACATTATAAAAGTAACCCAAAAAGCCACAACCCATGCACAGCTCTGTAATTTGTCCTGAGACAGCATTTTTAAAATAGCCAAACTGTGTGGGAAAACTGTGACCCTGGCATCACTGGCTCACTGTACAGATATCTCCAATTTTGAGATTTAACAGATTTACAAAAGAAAATGTTTAAGTCAACACGAAATCAACAAAAAAGCAATATTTCTTTGACATTGTTATCCAGTCTAATTTTTTCTTATATATATATATATGTATACACACAGGTATATTATAGGGTTTTTGACTAAAGAGCGAGAGAAGGCTCTGTTGAGCGGCAGACTCTCGGGCACTTTCCTTCTGCGCTTCAGCGAATCCTGTCGAGATGGAGGAATCACCATCACATGGGTGGATTATTCAAAGGACGGTGTGTTCTGGTTTGAATTGGAGCATTTGATTCAATATTTATTTGTTTAGATGAACAATATTTGTCTTGCAGTTTTTTAAAGTACATGAATGAATGTCATCAAATACAGGTGAACCTAAGACACATTCAGTGAAGCCCTACACTAAATCAGATCTGGCATCCATTTCCTTGCCTAACGTCATCCGTGACTACACCCTCACCGCTGCACAGAAGATCCCAGTGAACCCCCTCGTCTACCTTTACCCAGACATCCCAAAAGATGAGGCCTTTGGTCGCTACTACATCAGCTCTTCTGATGGTAGATATATATATATATATGTATTAGTCCTGTCAAATGATTATTCACCCTGAATCACATCTGATGATCTGAACTCACGATATTATGTAGCTTGTCAGTGATCTACGGCTCTGTGCATTAACTGCCGCTCCATTTGAAAACAGCTAGTCAAAGAACCGGCTTTACCGACGAGATGCACATTAATATATTACATAATAATATGTGTGTATGTACTGTGTGTATTTATTATGTATATACATACAGTATGTATTTAGAAAAAAATTACATCCATGACATTATATATCAATACAATTTATAAACATAAGCTATTTTTATTAAATATGGACATGCATGTGTATATATATATATACATAATTTTATTTTAGAATGGGATTTATAGTACATAAAGTATATTTAGAATATAATTTGTATATAATTAAATGTATATATTTATACTAATATAATTGATATAATATATAAAGAAAAGAATATAATATGAATGTACACACATATAAAAACTTTTACTTTTGATGGGATTATATACATAAATATATAGCCCCCCCCTCACACCTATACATGTATATACATACAGTATATAGAGACGACATTGTACTAAATAACAATATGTTGCACCAACTGCCATTGATTTTAATAAAAGCACCTTCAAACTTGATCAAATCTGTGTGTATTGTCAATATCAACATGCCTAACATTATTGTTATCTTTCGTCCCTCAGATACAGAGGAGATGGAGACAGACAAACCTAGGTCATATGACAGGCCATACATACCCAGGCGCATCATTTCTGTGTCAGATGAGTAAGTTATTATTATTTTTTTTATTTTTATATATATATTGGTTTTACTGAAAAATAATATTCATGTCTTATTTATCTATGCTTTTAGACCTTTTTCAAGACCCCATAAGTGTTAGAGCATCTCAAGACAAAACCAATATACTCCGACAACTTAATCCAGAGGAAAATTTATCTGTTTCTAAAAGTATTGTATCTGGCGCACAGGTATCTATAATGAATAATGGACACGGAAAGTGATAGTGACCCAAATAATTTTTCTTTACACGGGTTTTCTCCATATAAAGAATCTACTACATTTATTCTCCGCTCGTGTGAAGAAGCCATTTATTAAAACAGTGTAATCCTGTTCTTTTTGTTTGCTTGTGTAAAAATGCATGCTGCATGGATTTTACTCATTTAGAAAAATATACTATCGAAATGCATATATAGAAAGACTTTGAAACATAGTTTCTGTGAAGACATTTGTTTGTGAAAAGGACATTCTCCTCCATCTTGTGAAGCACTTATTTATTTTTTGCACATTAAAATATCTTTTCATCCAATTGCACATGTACTGTACACACACACCAGCCATGTACAGTCTAACAGAAATAAGCATCAACCCACCTTAATACTGCTGTAGATCCAAGCCAGGTCCATGAAGCAATGTTGCATACTGTCATGTGAATACAAAACAGAGTATTAAATGGATTATATTTATGTATAACACATTTTTTACAAGCCTTTTTTTTATCCATCTTTTTCTCCAGATGGTGGTCTTTATGAATCATAAAAATAAAGTGGAGTGCAAAAATAAATTATTGTTTCCAAACATATCAACAGCCTCGGGAAGCATTATTAATTGTTTATTTGTTATTTTTTATTTCACTCAATATTATTATTCATTAGATAAGAACTTTTTATAATCCATGCACTGAACGTGTCAAAGGAATGCTAATAATAGTTTACATTAATACAATAGAAAAGGTCATGTTTAATCTTTATATCATCATATAATGAATATAACTACATTTGGTAGAAATTCAATTCAAACTATTAAAAATGAGAACATGCAATTAACAAACAAATAAAATCATTTTACTGCATTCAGTGTCTGTTTTCTTTTTTCTATGAATGTATCAGTTGCATAATTATTTGTAAAAGAAATGCTGTTCTAACTATCTGCATGGACAGATTTATTTAGTGTCCATGCTTGTAGAAGAAATATGGTAGCACTGTATTCTAAGCATACATATCATGACTCTCATTTGTTGCAAAAACTTCCTGGTACAGCAAACCAAAACCAAACCAAGCACCTACAACCTACAGGTACACAATGTTCTTCTGCTCTGTTTTCTCCGAATATTGTGTTTATAATATAATAAATTTAATTGTATTTTTTGCAACACTTTGGACAAATTCAATCCTATTATGAGTTGTTCTAGGAGGATCTTGTTCACATGGCTATGGACACATCCGACACTCTAAGCTCTAGGCATTTGATTCTCACTGATGCCATATTTTTGTAAAACAAGGCTTGCACACCTTCACTGAGGCAGTGCCTGATATTGTGTTCATGGACTCGTCACAGGGCGGTATGACTGAACAACAAAAAGAGTTGGACCATAAAGTAAACATCCTGAAGAAGAGTGTGCAGGTATCTTATTCAAGTTACCTTGGCACTTTCACTCTCACGTTCATTCAGGAGTAAAACATGGCACTTAACTATATGAAGATATATCTTACTACAGTAGCTGCTTTTTTTACCATCAGGAAACAGAACAGGACATTCAGGTTCTGGAAGATCTGCAGTATGAGTATGACTGCAAGGGAAAGCCTTCAGAGGGTCAAAGTAATATGACAGAACTATTTCTGATATGTAAAAAAATAATAGATATCAATCAGACGACAAAGCACATCATGTAGTTTATCTACTGTATCTATCCCTATCTTTAAACTATCCATATATTTCAATATGGGGCACTTTAAATATATAAGACTGTAATATATATGATTTATTTTGAATAATTGTTATTATAGAGTACAGTATAGTGGATATTACTCTTCATATTTTCAGTCGGGGCTCAACAGGAGAGTCAACAGGGGAAAATGGCCACTGGACAAATGTTTGCTGACTTAAACACAAAAGTAGAGGTAGGTAAACACACTTGCATGCAGAGTTATAACCTACAAGTGTGATCTTGAGAATATCTGTAGGATGACGTCGCAGTTTTTCTCAGTGTAGCTCTACTGATCTGTAATGTTGTGTAAGAACAGTGTTTGTGATAGCATGTAAGTATTGTGTGCAGGTGGTGATGAAAGATATCGCTAACGCACTGACTCTAGCTGAGCAAATCCAGCTCGCGCTCATATCAGGAGAGTTAGCTGAGTGGAAGAAGAGACAGCAGGTGGCTTGTATCGGGGGTCCACACAACACTTGTCTAGAGCAGCTGCAGATCTGGTGAGAACCTCTAGCAGGAGCTGTTGAGACGAGAGACATTAATACCTGCATGCGCAGGTCGTTCACACTTCAGTCCCGAGCTCTGGCTGTTTTCGCTGGATACTAAAAGACGCCTACTTTCACATTCAAGTAGCCCCCCATCACAGGCCATATTTGAGATTCGCCTTCGAGGGGATGGCGTATCAATATACGGTCCTACCCTTCGGTCTCTCCCTTGCCCCCCGCACTTTTACGAAGTGCATGGACGCGGCGAAAGACTACTATGGTCAGCGAAAGACTACTATGTGATCTACACATCAACTTTCTGGAAATGATGGCAGTGTGTCAGGCTTGTCATATCTTTCAACCACAGCTGAGGGACAGTCACATTCTGGTTCGTTCGGACAGCATGACAGTAGTTTCATATATTTCTTCAAAACGCCTCTTCAAACTAGCAGCATGCCTCCTAAAGTGGGCTCTGCAAAACTTTCGCTCGATAAGAGAGACTCATATACCGGGCGTCCTCAACCAGGGCACAGACATGCTGTCAAGAGGCCAGGTCAGTTCAACAGACTGGACGCTCCACCCTCAAACGATCCAGCTAATCTAGCTCACGTTCGGCAGAGCGGAGATAGACCTGTTCGCCTCGGACGAAAATACTCGCTGCCAAGCATATTTCACCAGAGAGATGGATGCTCTAGCCCAGAATTGGCCCAGACTCCCTCTTTATGCTGTCCCCCCGACTGCACTGATCCCACAAGTCATCAGCCGTGTCAGGGAAGAAGGTCACAGACTACTGCTGGTAGCCCCTCTCTGGAAGCAGAGACTCGCGAGATGGGTGGTAGACGCTATTATCCTCGCTTACTCTTCCGCGGGCCTAGAATTTCCCCTAGTAGTTAAGTGTCATTCCACCAGATCCACTGCCTCCACTTGGGTGTGGGCGAGTGGTATTCCCCTGGCAGAGATTTGCGAAGCGGCTGGCTGGTCTGCACCATCCACATTCGCTAGGTTTTATAACCTGGATATCCCCGCATTACATGCTAGGGTTCTCTCTGCTAAGACTCTCTTAAAACATTGAGCCTGGCCATTCTCATTGTCACCTCAAGTAATAGAGCCTCTTATACTCATGAAATTCTGCGGGCTTTGGCCCCCTTTTTGTCTGACTGACTGTCGCTGTCCGGGCTGCTCTACCCCGACCCCGAACTCGCTTCAACGTGTGGAATTTCATGCTTTGTCAATGACAGCGCTTGTTAAAGCGTGTGATTCTCTGAAACTGTTCTCCCTTACAAAGTGAGTTCAACTAAGAGCTTATGCTTACTAGGCTCCTGACTGCTGTTTTATCCCAGTCAGCCCAGTTTACAAAACACAGTTGTACGTGATATAATCTATATCACTTATACACATTATAAACTCACTGCGACACCGCTGTGAGTAGGGGCATATGTTCCCTTTAAGTGATTGGACGAGGCATGCTTGTGACGTGTGAGACCCTCGGGTTTCCCCTAGGTCCGCTCTCAGGCTTCCCTGTTCCAGCCTTATAGCACGGCGGGATTGTACTGTGTTCCCATAGCGTCTTATCAGACGCAGTACGAGTGAAATGTCAAAAGGGAATGCCTAGGTTACTTCAGTAACCCAGGTTCCCTGAGACATGGAACGAGTACTGCGTTTACGTGCCGTGCTATGAGGGGCCGTTGCTTCAGTCAAATTAACTTAGAGATGGTTTGCGATCCCTCGTCTTAAATAGACGAAATTTGTGCCATTTCACACCGCTTTGGCGCCTAAAGCTTTTGGACCTGTGGCAACAAGCAGTGTTGGGGAAAGTCACTTTTAAAAGAAATATTGCATTATATATAATTTCCAAAACAATGCATGGTACTGTGGTGGTGCGAAATGCATCATTGTCAGGATTCATCCAGCAATAGAACTAATCGGACTCTCAACTGATTCAGTGATTCGATCGGGTTTGCAAATCCAACAGCATCAGAAAAAGATTTTATTTTCTTCAAAACAACTTATAAGTTTAAATATTTGTTTCATTTATTCACATAATCATTTTCAGATTAAAAGGATAGTAACTGAAATTAATCCATAAATGTATGTATTTCTGTGTAAATGGTTATCTTAAATTGTGCTCCAGGTTCACTGTGGTGGCAGAGTGTCTCCAACAGATCCGTCAGCAGCTGAAGAAAGTTCAGGAACTGGTGCAGAAATTCACCTACAACAACGACCCCCTCACCCTGGGCAAGAGCCAGCTGGACGACCAGACCCTTTCCCTCTTCAAAAACCTCATATTACAGTGAGACACGATACAATATTCATTTGTGCACTTGTGTTTTTAGATCGCAAGTTGTAGAAAAAAATGGTTTTTGAAAGAGGATTTGTGGGTTCATGGGGGAATTTGAATATATTGTGGTTTGTAACTTCTAAAAGATTGCAGACCTGGACATGAAACCTGGTGTGATGTGTCTTTCAGTTCTCTTGTGGTGGAGAGACAGCCTTGTATGCGGACACATCCTCAGAGACCCTTGGTGATAAAAACAGGAGTTCAGTTCACAGTCAAGATCAGGTGCGTTTGGAGATTATTGTTACATCAAGATACTGTTTTAGCACTCATTCATATAGTCAACAACTGTCATTGCTTTATTGTGCTTTACGATACTATAGACTACTAGTCAAACTCCCTAAACTGAACCCTCAACCCAAGGTCAAAATTTCTATTGACAAGTAAGCAAATATTTATCTATCTATCTACCTCAATTACATTTTTTTATTGCAAAGCAGTGCTTCTATATGACCTTTGTGTGTTTGTGTATTTATGGATATTTCTCTTATTTAGAGATGTTTCTTTGTTGGGTACGATCAAAGGGTATGTAACACATTACATTAACCCAAAGAGCACAGATAAATGCTCGTTTCAATTACTGAGCTCATAATTACAAATAGACATGGAAACACATTTAGTTTTTTATGCATTTCAGAGATCACTAACTCAATGAACTTTTGTGTAATGTCCTGCTGTAGATGTAGAAACTTCCTTCTGTTAGGTACTGTTAATAAAGTTATGACCGTGGATGAATCTAGTGGATGTCTAGCCACCTATTTC
Organism: Enteromius paludinosus; assembly: GCA_032361165.1. NCBI lineage: Eukaryota > Metazoa > Chordata > Actinopteri > Cypriniformes > Cyprinidae > Enteromius > Enteromius paludinosus. Next base: position 16,355,750 of record JAUMHQ010000063.1, read on the forward strand.
CCTCATTTGGTATGATGCTAAACACTGATATATTAAGACTAGATAATAAATAAATGATCGTTACTGACTTAATTTTTCTTGATTTTACTTTGTAATTAACACAGACTGCAAGGGAGAAAAGACCTAGGGACAGAAGTAAAGAGGTAGAACAAACTAACCAATAAAGCTCAATTAAAGTGAACTACCGATTATTGTTAAGCAGCTTTCTTCTTTTTTTTTTTGCAGTTTTCACTGCAAATTTTTGAGGAGCTGCACTTCATCAGCTTTGACACGCAGCTCATTCTGCCTGAACTATGCATTGATTTATCGGTGAAGTTTCTGCTGAAAGTGGACTTTTGAAATGCAGTGTTTATTTGAGACAAAGGTACAACATTGTAACTGCAACATTATGTTCAAACAGATCACATCACTTCCTATTGTAGTGATATCCCATGGGAATTTACCGAGTGCCTGGGGCGCTGTCTTATGGTACAACATGCTCTGCGGCGAACCCCACGTATGGCCATTTCCTCTCATCAATGTCTTTGTCTTCTGTCGAGCTCTCTCTTTTGACTATGGCTGTCTGTCTCACTCAGAATCTGACGTTCTTCTTGAATCCTCCACCTGTGAAATGGGGGCAGCTTTCAAAGGTCTTGAGCTGGCAGTTTTCGTCTGCCACTAAACGAGCGCTCAACTCTGAGCAGCTGAGAACGCTGGCCGAGAGAGTTCTCGGTGACCTTCTAAGGGCTTTATTTTAACTCTTCAAATAGGACAGAGAAGATGCACATAACGCACAAAAATATAGCACTTTTGTTATCTTTGTTTACTTTTAAGGTGGAGAAGCCCAAGGTGACCCTGAAGGACTCGTCCACTGGAATACATTTTATAAAGTATGTGCAAATGACTAAAATACAAAGACAGGAAAGTTGCTTTCGCTTTCCTGAACAACCTCGCTCTTGTTTGTTCCTCCGCTGTCACATGATTTACTGATAAAACAAAACTTAGTGAGAACGCATGATGCTGCAGAGAAGACATCAACTAAATACTTAGAAGTGAAATAACTTGATAAATGACAAGGTTGAAGCAGCATTTTTTATAATTATTTGGTATTCTTATCTAGGCGTCTGCCGAGTCTGGTGATTCATTCTGGCCGTGGATATATGAGCATCTGGATCTTACTAAAAAATATGTGCCCGACATTTGGAATGACGGGTAAGAAATCTGAAGGGGGTTAACCTTCACTGTCTCAATGGTGCTATTGTGTCATTCATGTGAAAGCCAATGACATTTAAAATCACTGACGCCAATATGAGCTCATATTTCAAAGAATTAGAAATTTAAGAGATGGCTTAAATGTAAGGCTTCGAGCAAAACTGCTGTATGGCCTTTGATACTTTAATAGTGCATTAGTCACATGGACTACATATATGTTCATGGTTTACAGGTACATTATAGGGTTTTTAAGTAAGGAGAGAGAGAAGGCTTTGTTGAGTGAAAAACTCCCCGGCACTTTCCTTCTGCGCTTCAGTGAAAACTCTCGATGGGGAGGAATCGTCACTACATGGGTCGAGCATTCACAGGACGGTTTGTACTAGTTAGAACTGGAATATTTGGTTTTGTGATCTTGGTGCGTCTGAAATATCTCTGAGATTATCGTGTCAGCACAGGTGGTGAACCTGTGGTGCATTAAACAGAGCCTTACACTAGAACACATCTGAACAACATCTGTTTACCGAATACCATCCGTGACTATACCGTCACTAACGGAGAGAAAGATCCAGTGAATCCACTCATCTACCTTTACCCAGACATCCCAAGAGATGTTGCCTTTGGCCGCTACTATGCCAGTGCATCTGAGGGTAAAGACTTTTACATGCACATTTATGCATTTCATATTTCTATGGGGCCGTTGTTGACCATTGATCTTACACTTGAATTGACTAACAAAAAGAAAATAAGCCATCGTTTTCCCAGTTCGTCCCATCAGGAAATTGATAACAAGCTAAGGAAACGGCACAAAAAAATGAATGGAAAAAATGCATGTTCGGAGACTTTGTGCTTTTGTCCTGGTATTTGCACGTAACAGCCTGTTCTCTTTTAGCTGTAGGAGGGATAAATGAAGACAGGCTTTCTGTTTTGAAAATCCAAGACAGTACAGCAGCGTGTCAATGAAGACCACAGGTTGGATGAACATGATCTCATCTGATCTAGAGGATTAAAGCTTTGGACTGGTAGAGAATGAGGATAAATGCAAAGGTTGTGGGTTTGATTATAAGAGATTGATATCTTTCATGCATTGTGAGGTGTTTCGGATAAAAGGCATATGTTCTTGTCAGTGTGCTGCATCACTTATTGTGTTATTATTGAATTTAGGTTACTTGGGACATTTTTCTCTCTCCCCGAATTTCGGCGTTTTATATATAGTTTGATATCGTTTTGTTTGTAGATGATGTGTGAGTAAAATTACACTCTTTGAATTACTAACACACGTTTGTTTATTATTGCACATAAAAGACGAATCTTAATATGCCATTGCTTTAATTGCACAAGTACACACACTGACTTGAGTCAGCCAGATGCAGTCTAATAGAACTCAGCAAGAATTATACGCTTCAAGGAATACTGAACAGTGCTGAAGTGTAGCTTACATTCATTATACTTTGACATGAACGTCATTTTTGTCAAATCAACTGACTTTCTTCAAGTGTTTGGTCCGTTTGAAGAGGTTGACATCATCTTCCTGCTGCTAAAGCAACACAATACAAACTACATTTACAGTCATTTGAACAGTTCTTAAAATATACGTAGATGCACGGCATAAATGCAGTGTCTTTTAAGGGTTTAAACTGTGTCCAATAATGAATAAGCTAATGTTGAGGATTTACATAGAAACTTGTTTTTTTTTTTTATAACTTCACATTAGCAGTAAACGTTTTATTTTTGATCGCTTTTGTTCTCAGATTGCAATATTCTCGAAATGCAGTCATTTTAGGGGCTCTGCATTTAAATATCTAAAATATCAGTGCACTGACGAATATATAAAGACCATCTGATAACACAAATAACGATGTATTTGGCAGTGGTTAAAATGTGCCAATAATGAGGTATAATAAAAGTAAAGTCATACACAAATGCAAAAAATGCATGCAAACCCAACCGATTGTTCGCTAATGGAAATGTACAGTAATAGTCTCCAGTTTCGATCAGCAGCTTCTGTGTCGCAACCGTGCCACATCTCGTGCCAATTTTTAATAAAAGAATGCGTCCTGTTTTTAATGGCTCCTGATTTGTTAAACTGGAATGTTCGGTACTCGAGTTTAGCCGTTTGCCCTCGGGACAGCAATGACATGTAGTCATCGTTACCCACACCTCAGTCAGCTTTCCACAGGCATGAAGGGGTTGAAAATACAATTCTAATATATAATCATTTAAATGGCCATGACTTGCACCCTTTCTTGAAATAAACAAGCCATCAGTGTCTCATAAAAGCATGTAAAACTACACGAGGCAAAAAAATTGAATGTACTGACAAAAAACGAAAACGTGTCTTGACACACAAGAAACACTGATATTGAGAGAGAGCACAGAGCAGTCCTTCACTGGGCTGTTCCAGAATGGTGTCCTCTACAGTAGTTTTCAAACCTGTCCTAGAGGCACACTTTTTATACCTCCCTTATCTTGTACTACACCTGATTCCACTCATCAGCTCCTTAGTAGAGACCGCAACACCTGAATTGGACGGATCTGATATAGGAGACATACAAAATATGCAGGACAGGTTTGAAAAGCACTGCTCTAGTGCTAGTGGAAATGGTTTACGTCTCCAGCATCCCGTCCAGGTTTTTCTGGGTGCTCTCTTTATCTGCGTCAGTGTTCCCCGGCGGGTTGTATTTAGTGTTGTGCTCCTGCAGAAGCGCGAGCACCTCGTGGTGACCGAAGTGAGTCGCCTCGTCTATAGGTGTGTTGCCCCACCTACAGGACATGGATGTTATTTTACTTTCGTGGTTTCCACATCTCTTCTAGTTGGTTTATTAGTGTAAAATATTAGATGATGACAATAACACAATAATAATAATAAACTTTAACGTTAAGACTGACACATGCTACTACTGCAATACTATTGTAAAATGTTTAAAAACAGTTCATTTACAATTGCAATTCAAAACAACAACTTATGAAAAGTGTAAATGTTTATCTATCTCTGTGTGTGTGTGTGCATTCAAATAAATATATTTTAAACTTCTAATAAATTTGAGCTATATATTGATACATATAGCACATTCTTTTTTCTCTTAACCTGTAGATTATGTAAGTCATGAGGCAATATTACAGTTTTTCTCGATTGCTGAAACACTATGACCAAGCTTTTAAACTAAAATCTCAAAACCATAACGCTATTTTTCTGAAAGCACACCCATTTCCTTA
>JAUMHQ010000063.1:16360359-16372723 GCA_032361165.1 Enteromius paludinosus
GATTTGTGTTTACTGTTGTGAGAATATGAGGCATAGTTTCAAGAAATGTGTTTAAGCAATCGAGAAAAACTGTAATAATACATACGTGCATACAATCAAACTGGATTTTAATGTATTTCATAATAATAATAATAATGACATATTGCCCTCACAAAGAGAAAAATGAACCCAATTCTTGCTAGAAATCTATTTTTGTGGCTCGTATGCGATGGCATAAATATGTGTGATTTCTGAAACGTTTTCCAAGACCGTCATTAGAAACCTGATATCTTCCAATCACTCAATTTCTAAATTTAAAAAGGCTAAGAGAATGAATATTTGCTCTTAAATCAAGTGTTTTGATCAGTTTTGCTCACCTGTCCTTAGGACCAGGATTCACCTTGCAGGCCTCTAACAGAAAACGCACAACCTCGATATGTCCTAAAATTAAAAGGAATAGTTTAAATTATGCAACACATACCCCCGATGAAACTTAAAGGTGCCGTAGAAGGGAAAACTGAATTTAGCTTGGCATGGTTGAATAATAACAGTTCAGTACATGGACATAACATACTGTGAGTCTCAAACACCATCGTTTCCTACTTCTTGTAGTAATCAAGTGTTTGCAAAAGACGACTGAATGCACAGTTAAATACAGCCTAGCTTTCTGTTTGTCATCTTTTTTGTTATCTTACAGTCCGTTGACTGCCAGCCGGCAAACAATCAGATACCAAACTAACAGACACCACTGGCTCTTGGCTTTTAATACTGTAAGTGACAGCATGTGCAGTGTTGTACCCTCAGCGGCTGCTACATGCAGCGCCGTCCTGGAGTCGTAGTCCCTCTGCTCCATGTCCATGGAGGACAGCGCAAACCTGCAGTCATGTATAATGATAATATCAGAGAAGCAGGACAAAAAACGCTTCAAAAAAACCTGTAGGCAATGAAGAACCTAGTACCTTCTGAGAGCAGAAACATCTCCTGTGTAGGCAGCAAAGAGGAGGTTGATGACCGATTTCACCTGGAATGATAGAAAAGAGCCTTTGTGCAATAGAAATACGTTTTTATGGACAGATGGTTGGCAGAAACGGAGGCCCCCAGAGTGTCTGACAGACTGGAATGAATAGAGAACTGGTGAGAGGAAACAGCAAATGAAATATTAAATCAAGTGAAATGTGAACACTTGAATTCGACACGTCTTGCAGGTGGACTGAGTGAAAGGCTGCCCAGACTTAAAATGTGTAGCATCAGATTATATAAATTTGCAAAGCAAGCCATGCAAAAGAACTCATGCATTTTACAACCAATGCTGTGTTAAAGGCAAGTGCTGGTGAGAAACAGGAAGATACCAGTAGGGGGCAGCCCTTCATGTTAGCCAGCCAAACCCCAACTTTCAACACCACAAATACAGACAACTTACAAAAAAGATCCCATCTTGTTGCAAAGCCATCCTCTGTAAATTCTATTTGTGCCTTTCTTAGTAAAGAAACCAACCTCGAATAACAATCAGATGTTCGAAATATGAGTTTTACAACACAAACACTTGGTATTTAACGTTGGATGAAAAATACACATGAAAATGAACATGTAATGACCATGCATTTAAATGAATGTATAATCTATACATAGTTCATGTTTAAATACAGTGTCTTTGGGCTTAGAGATTATCCGAGTCTCCTTGCGTGTGCGTTTAATTATAATCGAATTACATCTAAGACAGTTTAATGTCTTAAATAGAAACACAAAACACTGCTCCTGTCTGCTAATGTGTAATTATTCTCCAGAAATGTGCATGTTAGATTAAGCCAAGCAGAAAACCTAGACACACAGAGTTTAAGACGACTTGAAGGTCGTTTACCTTTCTTATGTTGGGTGGAAAGCTGTTGCAAGCTAATGAGTGAGAGCGCAAGCAAGGTGGATGAGGTGAAGCGGGTCATCTCTGTGTCAAGTTACACTGCGGTATCAGCATGTGACCCACACGCACACACCGACAGCCACTGATGTCTGAATGAACACGCAATGTGAGCCAGTGTTTATGAGAACAGGATGTGCTGATAAACTGCGCTGGAAGTGTGTCTTACATCTGCATTTGCACAGACAGCCTAAAAACCGAGCTACCTGCTAAAGAAACGTACATTACTTCCATTACTGAATGAAGATTTCAAAAACGCTCACACACACAAATACATATAATATGTAAAGAAAACATAGAGATATGCTTTGTTATGTTTTTGTGGCACTCATGCAAGCCAGAGGCAAACAGGCCCCTGTTCCATAAAGCAAGTTTACCAAATAAGCCAGGCTTATGGCAGATAGTCTGACTTACTTTAATACAAATTAACTGGCAATAAGTCAGACTAACTGAAACAAGCCTGGCTTATACTCTAATCTTGGTTTATGGAACAGGCCCCAGGCCTTTTTAAGTATAGCAGGCATTTAAGCGATCAAGAATGATTTTTTTGCGACAAAACATGTCCGAACACAAACTAATAAAATAATGAAGGAACATATTCCCTCATCATTTTCTAAAACACACAAACAGAACACAAATGATTTGGGGTAATAATGAGATTAAATACATTTATTAATGATACAAAAAAAAAAGAAACCAGAACAAATGCCATAAATACACAGTGAGAAAACAAACGTAACTGTTATGACAGTGTAAAACCAGATGATAATATATGGTGATGAAGCATTTGACAGCTGTTCAAGTAATCAGAGCATACATAACTCATATTTTGACTGTTAAAGCTGTCAGTGAGCATGAGAAACACTTCTCCACTAAAGCAGCGCAAAAACAAGACATGAAAATGATCATAAAAAAAAAACCCCACACGCACACATAAAACTTGTGAAGCAACAAAACCCAGAAATATACAAGCCTGTGAAAGCAAAGCAACTCGTGCGAACATAAAATGAACCTTTATATTTAATAGATTAAAAACAACAACAAAACGGATAATACTTAATATCTTCCTGATAAGGGCAGCATCTTTCCACCAATGAAACCACTTCAGAAGCTTATCCAAGCTTAGTTTGATATAAACCAGCATTTGAACTATTAATAAGGTGCATAAATGTTTCTAGCGATAATATATGAGAATGAGCAGAGAGAAGGGCAGGTGGAAGGTTTGTAACATTATTGCGAAGGCGGTTCAACTGGCTGCTGAGCAGTACTAGAGCAGCTCTGGGATGCAAACACTGCACGTTACGACAGTCCTCTCTGGACACGCAGTCACCGGGACAAGCGATTCAGCAGGAACGCATCGTGACTAATCTGAAAATTAATAACCCGTTTGCAACACGAGGTACCCTTAAAACTTGGTTACATTGAAATCACAGCGCGTCTTATGTGAGGGGTTGGCCAAAATGGAAAATACCACTTCACCTTATGGATTATGTAATACCATAGAAGGCAACAATGTCATACGTTACTTATAAATGCGTTAAATATGACTGTACATTATAAGTCTAATATATATCCCAAGTCATATAATAGCTTTATGTAAGGAACAAGCTAAATTCATAATTCATACACTAAATTTGCACCAAATGCTTACCTTACAGACGGTTTCAACAACAAAAACATAAAATCTGTTTGTAGTGTAAATCAGACGTATTTGTTTAAAATGCAGACTCGTTCTCTGCCAGCAGGAAGTGCTTTAAGCTCGAAACGAGAGGTTTCCCTGGTAAAGGCTGTAGACAAAGCAGCTCTGAGCTTACTAACGCTGCCTTACACACGGGGTGAAATAAAAATGACATTTTCTAAAGAAATACAAGTGATATAAAACACCCACGGCTCGGTTTGGTTTTCAACCGCGCATTACGTGCTCATGTTTACTCAAAGAAGCCTTTCGGAAAATCGGTCAGTTTACATATCGTGGCAGATCGCTTCAAATAAATAAATATACGGGAAACACATCCCACAGCACACGAAACTGAAACCGACTACATTAGCTGTGTTTGTAGCCGGCGACATTAATCAGACCGATAAACAAACACAGACCTTAAGAAGTTAACTTCGGTCCAGGTGCGTAATCCCGATGAAACAGTCTATAAAAGCAAGTATATGGCTTCATAAGACTTAAATTATAGTCAGATGGGAATTTTTATCTCCTTTTATCCCCCCCAAGCCCCCCCACCTCAAAAAAATCAAAAATATGGCTTTAGAAAACTTAAAATATAGTCATATGGACAACTATTATGGGTCGTATTATGATATTTAATATAGAATAAAGTAAAAAATTAGCATGAAAATTCTAAAAAAAAAAAAAATATATATATATGTACCAAGTTAAAGTCTGCGTGTCGAGACGTGGTTTATTATGCATGAACACAACATTCAATTGTAAAGCAACACAGAAGCACCTGTAGTCTCTGTTCAGCAGCCAATCCTCAACTTGCTGGAGCAAGCTGGTCCATGACTATAAACCAGTCAGTGCAGTCCAGGTGAAGAATAAAGCCCATGTGCTCTACCATAGTCACTTATATTCACCGAGACTGGTGAAGATCTAACATGTGCGCAGAATGAGATTCATTGAAAATAAATAACTGTCAAAGTACATAAATATATATTCTGTCAGAGAGCTGGTCGAGGTGAGTGAGATCCGTTTTAGTTGCCTTCTCCGACTTTCTCCATCCTATAGACTACAGTAGTGGAGCTGTCCTCATTGCACTCAGTGGGCGAGACTTTTGTCCACACCGTGTCTTTGAGAGCCAGCTCTTTCTGAAGGCTCTCGTAATCCAGGGGTCCGGAGGTGTACTGCTGTGTTGAGCAACACGGAGAACAGATTAGTTTTTAGGGGCCCCCAGGGAATGTGTGTGACTCACACTGTGCAATATGGTGATGTGTGAACAGATCAACAAAAACAAACAGTCACAAAGAGAGGCCTCGTATTCACACAGCTGGCACACGTTCAACACTTTCAAATTAAAAACCCAGAAGAGGTCCGTCTCAGCACAGAAATTGCACATGCCTCATTTAAGCTGCAGTAGTCGGATGCAAGTCATGATGATTATTTATAGATGACCAGGCCCACACGGAATCGGTCAACGCAGGTTTTTATGAATGATTAACAAAGATAATATTTTTAATTCAAACATAATATAGTATAAATAATAGGGGTGTAACGGTTCACAAAAATCACGGTTCGGTATGATTTCGATACAGTAGCGTCACGGTTCGGTATGATTTCGATACAGTAGCGTCACGGTTCGGTATGATTTCGATACAGTAGCGTCGCGGTTCGGTATGATTTCGATATGGCAAAAATACAATAAAAAGAGAATTTCTTAGATTTTTTATTTATTAAAACTAACATAAAAGTATGATCTTGTTTTTTGTTTTTCTTTTACTTTGAACAACAATGAAGCTATACTTCACATGTCTTCTGGGGTTTCTTCTTAGCAGCAAATAAAACAAAACCTCCTTTATAACCGAAACCAAATGCTACTTATCTAAAATGACATGTAATATTTTAGTAGTTATAAACTAATAGAAAGAAAATAACAATTTTGTTTTTTAATGGAACTCCGTTTCAATCATTTTTGAAGGTTTTCTTTTTTTAAGTTCAGAAAGATTTTCTTCGGACAGCACAGATCGTGTCTTCAACACACGGGCCGCTGTTGTGCTTCAGCTAAAGAAGGTCACAATCTTTCTGTCCTTTGCTAGGAGTGCTGGGAGGGCTCAACAACATTTAGCATTTTCTTAAATCCTGCATTAAAATCTGTGACTATAAATGTACAGATCATGGAAATGCCTACCTGAATGCCGCAGGGATAGTTTGTAATGTGCATGTTTCTAGTTTTCGTCTGTTTGGGGGTGGGAGGGGCAGTCAGCACGTTGCCCATCCCGTCGTTTAGCTGCCTTGTTGAGCGTAGCACTGAAAACATTAGATTTTACATACTTTATTTATCTTAATTTTTTTTTTATGAATCATTCTGTTCGTATGCATATCGAACCGAAAGCCTCGTACCGAACGGTTCAATATGAATATTCGTATCGTTACACCCCTTATATATAATTAATATAATAGGAATATAAATAATAGCAGCTAAATTATATTTATTTTTCACTAAATAATATTTATTTTTATTATTATTGTTCTTATATTACCTTAAATATATTAAATAGAATATTTTGCATTTGTAAGAAGCCTTTTTTTTAACTTATTTTAACTTGCAACTTATATTTTTTAACAAGTATCAGCTGCCCAATCTTATTCTGCGCAAGGTTTGTATTTTTTAAAATCAGGTTTGTATTAAGGTATTGCATTTAAAATCAGGTTTTTACAGAATTGCTTTGATTGTGTTTACATCCATTTTTTCGAACTGCGGAAAAAGTACACGGGTACCGTCTGGGCCTGATGATTACAAATCTAAGAATGCAGACTGAAGAACTTAGAATAGAGAAAATCTCCTGCGGATAAACTGCATAAAGCATGTAGTGGAGCTGTCCTCATTGTGCTCAGTAGGCCAGACTTTTGTCCACACAGTGTCTTTGAGAACCAGCTATTTTGAAAAGCTCTGGTTTTCCTGGGGTCCAGAGGTGTACTGCTGTGTTGAGCAACACAGAGAACAGATTAGTTTTGGGGGTCACAAAGTTAGCCCCCCAATAAAAAAAAAAACAAAAAAAACCCCAACAACAATACAATAATGAATAAGTAAAAAATATAAAAATACAGATTATATAAAACTACTCGTATATTAACATATATTTAATAGATTATATTAGCACCAACAGCTTTGTTTATTACTGAGCTTTGTGCATTACCACGGACCCCATAATATATCACTGCAGTTTTCTTGTGCCAGTGATACTATATTTAATAAAAAATAATTTTGGGGGAAATCAGCCTTGCTGTATTTTTCTTTTTTTAATTGGATCTGTATTCAGATATGAATATTTGAGCTAATCTAACAATTATTTTCCCAGATATAGATAAGATTTTTACAACGTTTACATGCATCGCACAGATGATTCGAGCGAAAAGTCTACCGATTCCATCTGGGCCTTCTGATCACAAATCTGAAAATGCAGACTGAAATAAGCAAAACAAAAACTTGGGATGAAAACAGCGTAAAACATGGCAAACCAGGAGACGGCAATGGACATGCAAAAATTTGAATCTCATGCACAGCTGAGAACTTTGATGATGAATCGATTGCGGCTCAGAAACAGCTAGCTGTCTGTGCATGTAGTGTAAGAGTGCTCCTGCAGGGGGCGTGATTGTATACGGCTGACTGCAGGCGTTTAGTGGAAATAAGCTTCCTCTGCAGTACTTTCTCAGCTTCAGTAAATTATTATGTGCAGTCATTCGTACAAGACGAAGTGTAACGCATCGATGGGGCACGCAGGGAGGGCAAGGCTGTCGGGCAAATGGAAGAGGGCACTCACCCGCTGGTCCCCTCCCTCTCTGCGAGGATCAAGCTTCTTGGCGAAGTGCCTCAGGTTGTCGTAGTTGTGGAAGTTGAACAAGGACACCAGATCCTGCAGCACGAGAGAAAGCCATAGGAGTCAGTCTGAGAGGTCAAAGGCTCAAACACACACACAGACTGAAGGACTGTGTTGAGTGTCTGAAGGTGGTCTGCTAGTGACAGGAGAGTGTGCAGTGCATAGAGAAGCCGCCTGCTTTCATTAAAACCCTTTGTACCATGATAGTGCTGAAATGAACCTCCTTCACATGTCATTCAGCTTCTTCAGGTTCAGTGAGGTTTAGTTCACGCGACCAGGTTTAAAGGTCTTTAAAGGTGACATTTCTAGGTTTAAAAGTCTGTTCCTGAATACCAGGAACAATGAATGACTGTATTTTCATGAACTAATAATTACTGTAGTAAATGTATTGTTCATTGTTTAGTTAATGCATTAACCTCATGAACAATGTTAACAAATCACACCGTGTTGTAAAGTGTTACCAGAAAAATAGATAATTGTGACTCATGCAGTTTATTTTTGGCTATCGCCACAGATATACCCCTGCTACTTATAACTGCTTTTGTGGTCCAGGATTACATTTGTAGTAAATACTGTAATATTATTTAATAATCGTTCATTTTTAATTTGATGTTGGGTCAAGACGGTGTAACTTGCAGTAACCTTATAAACTTCGAGTGAAGAGTTCATTGAATCATCATTTGTTGAGAGCTGAAAGTCTAATATTACGTCCTTTTCCTGTCTTGTGACCTTCTGCCTTATGCCAGTAGTTACCCTTCTTTTGGCGCAGCAGCACTGATCACAGAAAGGCTTTCAATTATCACTGTGGCTCTGAATTCATCACTGACTGTGTGAAAAGCTGTCGAACTGTTCATATAAATGATCTTAAATTCTAGTCACACCCGCCCCAGAATTAACTCCACCAATTAACTCTGTTCCCCTCGCTGGGGTCGTCCTGAGTCAGACTATCACCACTAATGAGTCAAAGACATGGAGTGGGGCAGCACTGATTTCCTTGCGACACACGGGGAGTAATTATAGACTCCTTGACCTTTAACAAGGGTCTGAGAAGCTGTACTGACATTCAGACGTTAACAAGTGCTGCTTCTCAGAAAGACCTAAAATAACACGCACAGAATCTGATCTTTTCACAAGTACATGATAAGAGGCCCTCATAAAGGACAGGGTCACAGAATAAAAACTACAGGAAACAGTAAGAAAAACGACAGATGACAAAAAACATAAAAACATTCTGTCCCACTCTTTGTATTCATGCCTGAAACAAAACAATAAAAAAATATATTTTGACAATTTTAAACTTTTATTTTTTATAAATTGTACTCATTCATGTATATATCAAATAGGCATAGATTAATTTTTTAAAAATGTATGTTAAAACGGCTCATTTGAATTCTGCCAAAGGCATTCAGAATACGTGTGCTACCTAAATAATGGCTAAAAGTAAAGCCCTATTCGGACGGGACTAGTTTTACAGGGGGTCGTTAGAGAATGTTTTGTTTCACAGACGAACTTGGTGAATTTAATCCCATCCGAATGTGCCATGTCTGTGTTTTTCTCTCACAACCTCTGTGATCATTGTAGTGTCCGAATGCAATGTCTGTGATATTATTTTTCACAACGCGTTTCCATGTGTGTTTAAGCCAGTGCGATATGCTGTAGATGCTCTTACCGCACGCACGTTTAAACAAATAAAGAGCCAGATCACTGATGTCAGATAAACTGTTAAGACTGGCTATTGTTATATCAGTATCAGGTAAGATTACTCACGTTCATTTCTGCACTCGGTTACATATGTTTTAATTATCAAAATTAAACATGGGTTTACTATAAATAACAAACGTAACAGTTAAAATAAAGTAACCACACATTAACATGTTTTTTTCTGTACTAGCCATTTAGCTTCACCGTGGTATTTGAAATTATACTAATTGTAGTCGATCTGAATGACTATATATAATGACTAATAAACAGAGCGCGTGATCTCTGTGACACCCAGATGTACAAAACAGAACCTCTCACCTCTGTAATAAACACGGAGGTGTTAGTCCCGTCCAAAATGGTCATGAAAATCACGGACGACAGGTGATAAGGATCGAAGCTCACACGTACAGTAGTTTAGAAAACTAGTCCCGTCTGAATAAGGCTACAGTGTAATTCAGCTAGGTATACATCCACGCTAAAATATCAAGGTGAAAGTCATTATAGCTTGTGTAGTATAGACCCAGCTCCCAACACAACTTTTTTTTTGCGCGATAAGAGTCTCACGTTAATGATGATAACGGCCCACCACAAATAATATCATATATCATGTTTTTCAGATTTTAGATTCAACAAAGCTGCATTTATTTGCTCAAAATAAAGTAGAGACAGTAATACTGTGAAGTATTAGTGCGAATTAACTGTATTATAGCGGCAACTGATGTATATTAATTAGGGCTGTAACGATACACGATATGAAACCGAAACCGGTGTGATAAGGAAGCATCGCAACACACCCCGTGACTACCTTGAATTGATGACAAATCACGCGCGCGCAGTTTTGAAATGAGCTTGTGGCTCCCGTTTCTTTGCGATCTGTAGATCTGTTTTCCTCTCGCTTACGTGATTTACCGCGCGCGCAAGCATCAGCGGTGCGCTCGCGTATTACTGGCATAGATTTGCTGCCATAGATATGCGACCATTTTCGGTTGTCGATAACGAGGGGTTCAAGTATTTACTCAGTGTGCTCCAGCCCCGTTATCTATTACCAAGCTGGGCGCAAATTGTTTTAAAAATCGTTTTTTCTCCGAACCGAATCGTGGGTTTGGTGTATCATTACAGCCCTAATAATAATAATAATAAATTGTAAATGATTTCTATTTCAGTCTACCCCTGAATTTTCAGTCTTTAACGTTACATTCTCCTTGAGAAAGAACCCCTATTATGCCATTTTAAAGTTCAAGAATTTGATATTATTATTAATTTTATATTATAGATCCCAAATGTTAGAACGGTACTGTATGATCTTGGCAAACTTTTAAACATGTTAGCGTAATTTTCAGTACACAGTTTAACATTATGAGGAATGAAAGTGTGTGTAGGTGTGTCTGCAAACAATAACACTGACATACCGTGCAGAACTGGATGCCCCGGACACTGTTGCCGAGTTTGTCCAATGGAGGAGACCAGCACATGATGCCCATCACATTGGGCACAACCAGCAGAATACCTCCAGCCACACCTGACTTGGCTGGAAGACCTACCTGAAAAAAAAAAATGACATACAGATAAATAGGATAACCAAAACTTGGGAACCAGACTGTGGGTTGGGTTAAATAAGAATAAATGTTTATTTTCATTTTCTATAACGAGCTTGATTAGCATTTAAATTGGTGTTTGCAAACCACAATTATGTTGTACTGTAGAAAACAAGTCACAGGTTTTTATCCTGAAATACTGCATTCTAAACTGGTACAACTCTTTAGTCAGTCTGAAATTTGATTAGCACAAATAATTATAATATGTGCATTTGGACAAAGCCATTCAAAAATTAAAAATATACATTTTTGTCATTCTCAATTTCTGATAGCTAGGAGAATTTGATTTATGTAACTTATATTAAATCAATGAGGGCAAGCAATGTTTTTTGTGAAGATGTAACAAATTACAATAGACAGCAAAATGTGTGTAAAATAGATATAGATGGGTTTTCTCATTATGTATAATGTATCTATCTAAAAAGAAGAAAGTTCACATGATGTGGTAAAACAGTGCTCTAAACAAGGGTTGGGGAACTTGGCCCTCATCCTGCAAGGTTTCATGTTTCCCTGCGCAAACACACCTGATTCAAATTAACTAGTGATTGTGCAGAACTTCATTGGCTGTTGGATCCATTTGATTTGAGTCAGGTGTTGTGAAGCAGGGTTGTATGAAAAATGTACAGGACTGCAGCCCTCGAGGACCTGGGTTCCCCACCCCTGCTCTAACTAACAGGAAGGGAGTTGGCACAAATACCAATCCGTGTAAATCTGCATGCACAATAACTTACATGGAAGGCAAACTGTCCGGAGAAGTCATACATGCCGCAGGAGTGCATGAGGCTGAGGGTGTCTCGCACGGACTCGGGGCTCAGCACACGCTCGCCTGTGATTGGACAGAAGCCGCCGTTGGCCAGTGTGGCAGCCATGACGCTAGCGCTTTCACACGTTACCTCGATGGAGCACAGCTGCACATATGGACACAAACACAAACGAATAAGAAATAGTATTAAACCAGGATACCCAATCACAGTTTTTATTACAACATGCTTCATTTGACAGCTTTCCTCATGGACAACACCCTAAGAATTGTGTGTGTGGGTATGTGTCTGTGTGTGTGTAAGAGAAATCCTTCAGCTGTACTATCCCATTACTCACGCAGCATGATCTCAGAGGCACATGACAGGAGTCAAGGGACACAGACACTAGACTGCAGTCTTACCATGCTTGTGCCATGTCGAACTAAGCCAGAGCCATTCATGTCAGAAAAACAGCTTTCCATGTCCTCAAATAACCATTCGACTGTAGTGTATCGACAGATTCTGTGATTCGGATTCACAAACTCTTTATTTGATTTGATTCCAATTTTGATGCAATTTCTTTAAGTATTAATTAAATTGGTAATATACAGTACTAGCATTTGACAGCTTATATTACGTTCTTTAAGAAATACTTTAACACAATAATGTGTATTATATATATAGGATTACTAGGAACACCATACTAATACAGTGTTTGACTCCCTTTCGCCTTCAGAACTGCCTTAATTCTACGTGGCATTGATTCAAGGTGCTGAAAGCATTCTTTAGAAATGTTGGCCCATATCGATAGGATATCATCTTGCAGTTGATGGAGATTTGTGGGATGCACATCCAGGGCATGAAGCTCCCGTTCCACCACATCCCAAAGATGC
>JAUMHQ010000063.1:16407869-16429545 GCA_032361165.1 Enteromius paludinosus
AGGCTACAGTGTAATTCGGCTATACATCCGCGCTAAAGGTGAAAGTCACCGTATAGACTCCAACCCAACTTTGTCAAAAGATTAACGGCGATATTTTTTTTATCGTGCGATAAGAGTCTCACTGCGTTAACGCCGATAACTGCCCACCACTAATAATAATGTACATAAATACACACATATACAGTATACATATAAATATAAACATACATTTAATGTTTATTATACACAATACTAAATTATATATAAATATTATTATAAATATATCATCATTTGATGTATGAAAATATTTTTACTTATTTAGTTGTAACCTGGTATTAACCCTTTTTAAATCCTTGCATACTTGTTTATTTTCCATACTATTAAAATCTAGTGCTCTAGGTTAAATATCTCTAGACAAGAGAATGAAATAATAATATTATCAAATTTAGTGTATGTCAATGTTAAAATAAATAAATAAAAACCTTAAGTCCACACATGATCTCCGACAGCCCCAGAAATATTAATTTGTGTATATAAATTATATAAAATATAATGTTTTAATGTGACTAAAATGACATACTGTATATTGTCCTTGCACTTGCTGCACAGCGCATTGCTTTGGATTACAGGCATCCATCACATGGCATCTCAAATTTAATCTTGCACAAACTCACCCTGCTGGTCAGTGTTTTTGTCGGCAGAGAGCCCGTTGCTGTTCTGCCTGTCTGTGCTGTGTTTATAGGGCCCCGGAGGAACCCTCCACTCGAGAGCCTGCAGTCTATCCTGCGCCGCGGCGTCATGCAGGATCTCCATCTGCTTGGCCAACAGACGCTCCAGCTGAACCTATAATATGCACAGACAGCAGGGAGTCAGACAGGCGGATGTGTATAGTACATACGTACGTACAGTGTGACAGAAATGATTTCCAATATTCATCATTCACAACATACCGCTAGTGTAGTGATCCAAAACAAAACTAACCATAAACAAACTCCTACAGTTCAAATTTCTGCTGAATATGAAAAGGTGTTTACAATTACTGTAAATATGTAGTTATGACTGCATTCATGTTTTTTCTGTGCATTTCTCTGATTATTAATTCCAATAGCACCCCTCCTACATGTGCAACGGCATCCAACTTAAAAAGAACCAAACAAAAACTTTTACTGTTTTTTTTTTTTTACACAGGAAGATGCTATTCACAGTTACAAAATGACACGTTTCCACTTCACAACACAAAAGCGGCATAATTAACTGATGTTTCTGAGACAATGCATTCGATCAATCTATCTATTGAAAACAACAGAACAATTAAAGAGAAAAGACAGCCCAGAATAAGTTTTAAACACTCAGAGGTTGCTCTAACAGCGTCGGAGACATAATGGAGAGAAGTATCAACTCTGTCTTAGATATGAAAGACGCGAAAATACACAAATGAGATGACTGTTGACAAAAGTAAGGAAAGGAGATGAAAACGCTTCTAGAAATGTAAGCATCATTGCATGCAAAAGTGTGTAAAAAAATAAACCATCCTCAATTCATAATGCAAAACAAATATGCAGTGCAGTGTCAGAGCTTTTCCACTAGAGGCGCTACAGCTGATATTAGCATAAACGGTCTTCTTTTACAGTCATTTTTCAAGTCAAGTACTGTCATAACAGGGCCACAGTTTGAAGAGGCAAAGATATTTGCATGCTTTTATCTTTAAATAATATTGCATATTCTAAGTTAGTATTCAAATACCAAATCTTTAACAGTTTAAACATTGGCTATTAATTGTTATATTTTACATTTGTAGTATAAACAATATAAATATATTTCTATTTAAATCATATCATTTATCAAATAAACATTTTTTGGACTGATTTGTTTTAGTGAATTTATTTATAATTCATATAAATATATTTTTAATTGACCAATTCAATTTATTTAAATAAATAATTAATCATTTTACATTGTGCGTTTGGTATTATTACTTCGTCATAGTAGTCGTTTTCATCAGTTTTATCAGTTTATCAAAGCGCCTCTTACACAAATATTCAACCATTAATTGTTCATATGAGAAACCAGTCAACCAAAAAGAAGGTCTTGGTCAGGAGCACAGGTGAAGCTCTTGCAGCTACTGACCTAAAACCTGCATGATAGGATACTAGAGCGAGACGTGTGGTGGTAGACAGACATGAAGACGGAGTCAGCGAGGCGCCTGAGAGCATTCCTCTCCCACACACAAATAAACACACTGTCATAATGCAGTCAGTCACCTGGATGTTCCGCCCAACCGTCTGCTCTCCTTTAGATCTGGCGTGGGCTAGCTGCTCCTTAAGGGTCTCCTGGCGCATGTGAATGGCCTGCAGCGCCTCCTGGAGGTCAAAACAGCCCTCCTGCAGATCGATACACATTCCATTGATATCCCCTTCCAGAGACGGTCAATTTCAAAATGAAGTTTGCCATTCTTGCACAATAATGTGTTTCAAACCAGAGTTCTCATCCATCCGTGCCTTGTTTCAGCAGGACAAACAGACAGTCCGGCTTAAAAATATGCCACTGAATGTTGCCCAGTTCTGCTCGAATATACAGAATAATCTTGTTGTAAACTTTATTTTGAAGAATCAACCCACTGACTCAGAGTTTTGTCCACATGTTAAGCTGGCGAGCGAGTATTTTAACACCACAAAAATGAAGCAATCACCAAAAACGGCACAAAAACACTAAGCCGCAATTATCCAAACAGGCGACAATTTGCAAAAAAAAAGCCCCATGCACTGTGAAGGTCAAAGTCTTCAGGCCTTGAAGAGGATCATGTTGTGGCTGAAACATTTGTTGTTTCTTTATGATTCTTTATTAAAGTGGTGTTTTTCCTTTATTGTGTGCAGGCCTTTTTTGCAAATGAACACCAAAAAATTACAGACAATACATGAAAATATACCTCCAGTAAGTCCAAGATTTACTATGTTATGTTTTGAAGTATTGCATTAGAAACGAGAATAGATTAGAATTAGAATAAACATCCCTCGCTTGAGATGGTTTTTGAATTGTGCGAAAAAGGGTTCATGCGTATAACGTCAAATGGAAACGTATTTGTCGAATAAATTCCTCCATGTGCATCAAGGGGGGGCGCACGCGAGCGGATCATGGAGTAGTCGTCTTTTTTGTGCTCCTCTCCATTGGCGCTTTCATTTATGATTTTTTTCACAATTATAGTACCATCAGTTCATTTAAGTGTCCACAATGACTCTCTGAACTCCATGTGCGTCAAAAAAGTCTTGCGACTTTGCGTTATGGGACGACAAAACCTGACTAAACAGCGGATGGATCTCGTTCCACAGACCCTGAAATCTTATGGTCATTTTGAAATGCCAGAGCAAAGTCTGTCATCAAAGTGTTTCTGTATAACTGTTACAAGACTGCGTTCACAAACAGCAAACAACATGAACCTCCGAAAGCAATTTATTTTGTTTGGTCAAACTACATTCAGTGGCTTTTCCTAGTTTTCTTAGTGATAATTAGTGGCAGTTTACCTGGAAGTCACGGTTTTGTTCTCTTTGACTCGTCGGATGGTAACTGTTTTAATCTTGATATTAAATTTTTGCACATAAGTTAAAGAGTTACTCCACACCAAAATGCAGCCCACGCTGTTCCATGCCAGTAATAGCTTTGTTCGTCTTCAGAACACAATTTAAGATACTTTAGTTGAAAACCGTGAGGCTTTGATTGTCCCATTGACCGGGTTTTCATTTTGGGCTGGACTAAGCCTTTAAATTCGCAATTCTGGATGGAAACCCGGCTTACGACATCAATGCACATAGAACTGAATACCTAATAGAGAGCAATATGAATCAACTTTTTTACTGGAGGTCCATTGGGCTAGTGTGACATTTGTAGAATACCTGAACTGTTCCAGGACAAGCTGTTAATCTCAACCACTTCACAGAGCGAAGCCGCTAATTTTTTACTAACTCAAGCTTCATTCCTCTCGAGCGAAAAGGTCACATACTTAATAAAATGTCATCCCACTTAAGTATCCCCTCAGGATGAGTTTCAACCTGATGGGCGGATGAACAAACAGAACATTTTGTCCCCCGTACCACTAGGTCTAAATTACTACACGAAGGATGAGCTTGATAACTTTCGAATGTTTGCACGGGTTGCCATGGGTGCAAACTACCACAGACATTCCAGTCTTTTCACTACTAGTTGGGTGTTCGAGGCAGAGAGGTAACTGCTAATAACAGCTCTGACGCAAATTTGCCAACACTCACGCAGTAATCTCATGGAGCCACTCCTGTGAGTTATGGCTTTTCTCTTTCTTGACACGGAGGCTGATCTTCTAGAGTGCACAGACAAAGGTACACGTGCATGTATACGCATGTGTCTTCAGACTCGGCCCCTTTTCACTTTGTGGTATCTGCGCAAATGCATGGGCGTGGGTGATTCCGAGTGCGCCCACGTAATGATGTCACTTCTACCTCAAGAATACGGGTGGGCGTGCAACTGATCTCATTTGGACCTTGTCTGGGTGCACGTGGGCGGGCGGCTTATTCTCACTGGTGTGGATGGGAGTGTAATGTGGGCAGAGTCGAGGCCAGACAGGGACAGCGAGAGGGGGAGGGGAAGTTTATGCTTCTTTTTTTTTCTGCAGTTCAGGCACACATGCTATTAACTGTCACACGCTTTGAAACGGTCAAACATGGAAAATCCATTCTAGAGGGTGTTGGGTACAAGTCAACTGCATCAAGAATGCAGAAACAGTGTAATAAGCATTAAAACAGCAGGACACTGATTTGAGTAGTTTTCAGAGGAAAATGCAAAAGTTCAGCTTGCTTTGTGCGCAAACAAGTTATTTTTGCAAAAAAGTGACCGATTGGTAAATTGTTAAAAGAATGTAACAAAATATACCACGGCTTTTAAATGTAGCAGGAAAGTCAAAATGAGTGAATCAGGTTCAAAAGGTGATTCGCCAATTCAAGAAGTTTGGGAAAAATGGTATGCTTCTAAAAAGTGCATCGAAATATATCCTCTCTTTCTTGAGCATAGCAGGAAAGTCAGATTCGGTTTAGTGAATCAATTTAAAAAATGATTCAGTGATTTGAGTGGTTTGACCAAGATATAACCTTTCTCTTTTAACAAAGCAGTTTAGTGAATCAATTTGTTCATTAAAAATGATTCACAGATTCAAGTAGTTGGACCAAATGGTATGCTGCAAAAAAATTTGACAAAACATACTTTTCTTTCTAATGCGTAGCCGGAAATTAAGATGAAGTTCAGTGAATCAGTTTGTTTGTTAAAAAATGATTCACTGAGTCTGAACGATTCATTGGTCAAAATATAATTTTTCTCTTTTAACAAAGCAGAGAAAGTCAAAAAATTTAGTTTGAACAAACGGTATACTGCTAAAGAAATGGGACAAAATCTAACAAAACAAGAAAAGTAGATTCAGTTTAGTTTGCTCAAATACTTCTAATAATAAATATTTACCACTGTCAAAATTTGAAAAACTGGTATATTATTTAAAAATGTTACAAAACATACATTCTCAAAAAGTAGAAGGAAAGAGGCATATAGTTCCGTTTACAATTGGGATGGATGTGTGACTAATCTGTGGCTCTATAAAGGAATGAAAAAAATATATATATTTTCATCAATTATGGCATAACATGAATTATGGCAACTTTAATCAGCATGACATGAGGCATTACATTCTTACCGAACAGAATTAATTTACATGGGGGAAAAAATGGTAGCTAGATCCAGCTTAAATGATCTGGATTTGCTGAATAGAAAGTGCTGTTTGGGTGCCTGTCACTGCTTGTTGAACTTTTTTTCAAACAATGGGTGAGTAATTCACTCCATTATTGTATGTTGCTTCACATAAAAAGTCTATTGCAAAAGACTGAGTTGATAAATCTGCGTATAGTACATTCTCATACACTAAATATTGCTGCCAAAATAAATATGCTCCACTTACGTTTCTGTTAATGATGTTAAAGAAAATGAACATCCTTTATACACTTTTCTCATAGCATAACTTTTCTTAAATATTGCCTTTTTAAATAAATGATGGTGTTTTCTATCATTTCTTTTGTAGTATTTAGTGCACTGACTAAAGTAACTACACTACTAGTTAGGTTCAGCTTTCTTATAAGCACCAATGCATCTGGAAAAAAAACTGTATCATAGTTTCCACAACTGATCAATGTTGTAAATAGGTAGATAAAGTTGTGATGACTGTAATTGGAATTTTTAAGAGGAAATATATTTACTTGTATTTATTTTTAAAAGTTGGGATTTCTTTATTATTACTATATGTACTTTAATAGCTTATTTCATTTTTTAATTTAATGTAAAATTGTATTCTGTAATTGTTTATAGTTTTATATTCTGTACTGTTAATGGTTTTTATAACAATATTAATAAAAACGAGACAAAAACAAAAATCTTACTGACCCTAAACTATTAGTGCACTTTAAATTATCAGTAGCTTAGCTAGCTACAGTTTTGAAGCAGCTTCTCTGGCAATGATGTTTATTCACATGACTTGTGTGGGAACATGACGTAGAAGTGAGGTAAAATATGATTATTAAGTGAGTAACAATGCAAATTAGGGGGAAAAGGAAGGCGCTTGGTAACTTGCCACTGTCTGATAATGATAAAGGACTCATTTCTCCTTAGATGTAGAGTGGGTAGAAACCACTGATTTTCCGAAGTGGTCACATGTCTGTGCCCGTACGCCGAGTGAAACCAGGGCAGAGGTTAAGGGGGCAAACACCTGCTCTTCTTCAGACACCAGCCCAGCCCAGAAGCATTGATGTGGGATGTTAGAAGTTTCCAGTAGATCTAACGACTGGACAATGATCAAATGTGTCACTAGAGAGCCATGAATGGACAGCTGCCATAGAGCACAAAGGCCTCTTCAGCAAACCACATCAATTAGATCACTATGTGTGCAGCAAAGCATAGGGCAGACTGATCACGGATATGTAGGTTATGGAAAAATAATGACCGTGGGCCAGCTAAATATGCATTTAAGGTGTGATCGAGGGAGTGGGCTCGCGAACATTAGTCCTTTGTAACTTCTCCAGGCTGAACTTTGAACTTTCCCCTACACCATGACATGCAGTCCTGATGGAGCTACCCCGCATGCTCCTGCAAAGCCCTCCCACACAGTTCAGTATGCTGACAGGCAGCTATGCAAACAAAAAGCCACTGGACCCACCCAGTGTCAATCCTGCCTCCTACAACATTTTCCTCGCATATCGGTGTTATAACAAAAAGACTTGAGAAATCGTGTTGAAAGCTACAGAAATCATGAAGCTGTTTTACTCACCTCGGTTTTAATCCTTTTGGGCGACGGCTCATCTCTGTCACCGCATCGAGATCTGGAGGAAAGACAGTTAAATGTTCAGCTCTGAACAAACTGGGTTCAACAACTAGCAATTATACTTTTTTGTTTTTTCAAGAAAAATGTGCTCTGACCGCATGTATATAAAAAAAAAAATTGTAATTAATTCATCAAGCTTTGTATTTTTTTATTTTATTTTATTTTTTTATTGATACTTTTCCAGCCAGGATGCTTTAAATAAGCAAAAAGTTAATATATTTATAATGATCAAGTTTTCTATTGCAAATAAATGCTGCTATTTTAAAGTTTCCATTTATTAAAGAATCCTAAAAAAATGTGTTTATTATATTGAAGGAATTAAATCAGCGCATTAAAATGATTTCTGATGAATACAGTTTAAAATGCATTAAAAAAGAAATCAGTTATTTTATAGTTATAAAAAAATATATATTTATGACACCAACATTTTGAATATGTAAGGGGAAACAATTAGATGTTGTTTGTGTGTCTCTTGGAAAAAAATAGTCTTACCCCAAAATGTTGATATTTTTATTTTTCATTTATAAAAATAACACCTTAAAAGAAGGAATTTAAAGCCGCCTTCCTCCAATTATTTATTACGGTTATTTAATATCATCTTTCATAGACCTGCTTGAAACCCCTGGCCTTAAAATACCTTTAGCAATACTGGCTTGTCACCTGCAAACAAACTTAGGAGTGCCCTTGGCAAACTTCATTATGACGTAAGAAGCATTGTAAGAACTTGACCTAGATAGGTTTCGCAATACCCACTCCACGACTGTGATGCAATCTTTCAAGTTTTGAATGAGTGACTGCAATTATGTAACGCCAAAAGGAATTTTCCATTCACTGACACGCAAGCCTGGCAATCCAGGAAACACCTGCACGGTCTCTTTGGATGGCAGGTTTTGAGTGTCTGATAAGGCCTGTGTGCCTTTAGATGCAAAGGAGTGGGAGTGTTCTCATCTCTCCATAGACCTCAGTGCAGTACTTCACACCTCAACACAAATGCCATGCACAAAGCCGACTTTGATATCACGGCTCGGCTCTAAGCGGACTACCAGAGAGCAGATCCTGAGCTGCTCACAATGCATTAGCATGAGCTATCTCTTTCTAGGCTTAAAGGCTAAACATCATGAATGATTACTCTAGTCACTTATGAGGTGTAAAAAGTGATGCATGCTGAGAATTTAAATCTATTAAAGCAAACAAACAGCTCCTCTACACTGTGCGTTCTTCATACTAACGAGGTAGAATATGCAGGATATTTTGTGTTTACCAGGCATTTATGCACTGATCTTCAGAATTTGACCTTTGACATATTGAGGGCCTATAATTGTGGAAATGGTCTGACAAATGGACAATCCTGGCCTAATTGGACACTGTTGGTTACCCAAACTACTCAAACAGAGCAATGTTTTTGCAATGTTACAAAGACAGTGTTAACACTTTTTAGGGAAATTTGTCTGTGCATAATGAACCAGGATGTGAGAAATTATTTTAAAACTGAAAAATTGCATGTTTCAGTTTTAACCAAAGGTCCGAAAATAGTCCACCATGTTGTTTCAGGTTTGGGAAATGACCTCAAAGTTCTTACTTGCTGGTTCTGTAGGTGTATTTGTAGGTGACCTCTCGGGAGACCTGACGAGCCAGTCCGAAAAGCTCGTCTCTTCGAGTCAGCAAAGCCACCTCTTTCATACAAAGCTGCGCCGCAGCCTCATTCACTGTCAGCTATGCAGAAACGAAGATTTTTATCATTCATTTGTTAATAAATAATACATGTTGTGTGCTAAGAATTAAACCAGCCCCACAAGCAAGCAACACCCTTGCATGTTATTTCTGGTGCAGCCAATTAACCGATGTAGCACTTCTTGAATCATTTCTTACTGGAAGAACAGCTACCCTGTTGAAAAAAACCCCCAGCATATGCTGGTTAAGGACGTTTTGAAGCAAGGCAGTGGTTTTGAGTTGGTTTAATTTGGTCCTGAGCTGGTTTAAGCATGTGCTGGTCCAAAGATAGTACTAAGCAACTAGGACCATCTTATAGTAGATCATGACCAACTAAGGAATAGCTTAGCTCTAATCAGCTGCCATGCTTCAAAACATATCTAACCGGCATATGCTGTGTTTTTCAACAATGCATGTTGGAATTGCATGATATATTTAAACTCAAAAGCAACTAAAGATGCAAAAGCCCTGTAAAACGCACCTCGTGCAGAGTCAGATGCTTCCCGTCCTTTCTTTTCGAGTCGAACCTCCCATATATGGCGCTATACTTGCGTATTTCCTCTTCCCTGTGAGGATCCTCATCGCTCATATCGAAGATGTGGCTGATCATCTTGGCAAGCTTCTTATTTCCCTTCAACAGTTCTTTTACCTCTCCAGAGTCACTCTTGGGCAAAGTCTGAGCGATTCTTTCCACACACTCCACCACGGACTGAACAGCAGCCGCGTCTAGTGCCTCCAGGCCATCCCGAGGGGAAGACGGAGAGCCTAGTTCTGCTGGGGACAGGCTGTGCTCGCTCTCCGTTCCGTGACCTGCCCAAAAGCGTGGCTCACTGCCACTCTGGAGGGGCGAAACGGTGGCAGAAGAGTTCCCGTTGCCCGATTCTCCTTTTCCGGGATCCACGCAAGCAGCTGCCAAACACTTGGGCACTTTGACTTGGGTGTCTCCCCGGGCGCCATTCCCAGGTAACAATGTGGGTGACCCTTCAGGCAGCTTGTAGACGGGAATGCTGCAGACGGGAAGGGATGTGAGGGGCTGATTGAACAGGGCAGGGTTTGTGACCCAGTCGCGCAGAGCTTTCTGTAGGCGTCTGACGTGCAGCGGCTTGCTGGCCATGCCAACTAGCGCCATGATCTCGAGAAACTCGTCCTCGCCAGCCTCGCAGAGCTGCTGAACGTCATCGCCACCCTGCTGGATGAAGGCGTCGTAGTAGCACAGCAGGTTGGCCCTCTGAAGGATGCGGTAGAGCTGCAACTCCCCAAGGGTTCTGGGTAAAGTCGCTGCCATACCTGAACAAAGGAAGGAACAAAGTAAGCAATTACAGGAAACAAAGTAAAAGCGCTCGAAGGAGAGGACACTGGTTGCCACAGCAGGGGGAGGAAGAGAAATGTGTGGCTGGATCCAAGAGTGGCGACTATAAGAGAGCGCCTGTCAGGCTCCTGGGCTGCTGGGAGAGTCACATACCACACTCCACCTCTGCAACACGCGTAGGTGGGCTCTCTCAGCACAGGCCTCATTTGTTTCTGCCGGGATCTGGCTTCTGCAGCTGCCACTGTCAGGAGCTGGATCCACAGCAGCACAGATAAAAGCGAGATTGGCTGCAGGGGAGGGAGGGTGGGTAATGAAGCCGTGTGGGAGTGGGAGGGTAGGTGTGCGTGCTAAGAAGATAGCGCTCTGCATTTTACTTTAATTCACCCACTTCTTCCTTAGAAGGATTCGGGGATCATGAACGCACCACAAACATACACAAGCAGACACATAATGCTCTCTGTAAACTTTGCCAGAGACTGTAATGCATACCAATGTGAAAACCGAACTCATTTGCTTAATTTAGATGCGTTTTAGAAATTATATGCAAAACACGACAGTCAGAAATATCTGAGATTTGGTGGTGAAATTTGTATTTTTTATCTGCATTTGCAAATCGCCATTCATTTGTGGATCGGTGCATATTTATATTGATGATTTACAAATGCATAGACTACGGATGTCCCTGATCACGTGATTTCAGACTCGATAGGAACCGGACGTTACCTCCTGATCAGGACTCGAATATATGTATATATATTCTCATAATTTTTTTAACACATCTATAGTTATGCGGTGGCACAGACAGCGTATGTCTGCGGCCTGGAGGTATTATAAAGCTGATGACAACAACATTGCCATAGCAAACGGTGAGATATGTAAACTTGGGATTGCAAGAGGTGGAAAACAAACCTAAGAGTTTGAAGAGGAGAGAAAAAATTGCCCTGTGACAGCACGAAGGCGCAGAACATTACAGCCAAGAAACACAAATTAACTTTTTTTATATTTACTGTTGCACTAAAGTCCAAAAGTGAAGAAAAATGATGTTATTCATACTTGATAGTTCAAGCTTCATCATAGAAGTGCTCTGTTTCTTAACAGAGTTATATGTTGAAATAAGTTGAATTAAATAAAAAAATAATGAACATCCTGTATCTGTTTCTTCGCTCTTCTTTATGCTTTCTTTATGTACTATAGAAGTATCGGATCGGGACTTGGTATCGGCAGATACTCAAAATCAAATGACTCGGACTCGAGGGCAAAAAAACCTGATCGGGACATCCCTAGCATAGACAGTGCATATGAAAAATCATCCAGTCATTCAAAATAATGTTTGGCATCTTTGAATGATATTATTTGAATTCATGTGGATTTGTCAAAGAATTAAATATCACTGACAGAACAATGTGGGGAACCTATGGAACTTACAAAAGGAACTAAGTTCCTACAAGAACTACAAAGACTGTCAATGGTTCCTTCCCCCATCACAGGGGAAAGGCATTGAGAGACACTTAAATTATACATTGAACTTCACTGAGTACACAACATGATAATTGAGGCACGTTCAAAATGATGCCTAGAGGTTCTCCAGAGGGTTCCTCCAGAGTGGCAGTCTGAAGTTCTCCAAACAATTCTTTCAATTTTTAAAGTGGTGAATCACATTTTGTAAATAAGAATTAGGTTACTCATTTGTGAATCATATTTTGTGAATATATTCTTTTTGAGACTATTCTGACCCCTAGGGATATGTCAAGAAATGTATATTGTTTCAACAGCGTTTTACACTCAAATATACAAGTATCTGTTTTTTTTTTTCAAATTAATCTGCCAATAAATCATCATACCGCTTCCCATCATTTCAAAATAAACTTGCACTGGCATACACATCTGCATTTGTACGTTTCCCTGCCTGCTATGAAGTATATAGATAGAAACACTCATATACTGTAGGATTAAATAAATAAACAATTTAAACATAAAGTTAAAATATATATATATAAAACGTAAAAAATTAAATAAAACATCCACTTATTAAAAATAAAGAACAATGTGAATAACAGACCTCAATTATTGTTCTTTAAGTGGCGGTAAAAGATGACAGATGCTGCTAAATCATCATGACTGTTAGTGTACTAGAGGTGAGTAAGAACAGTAACGCAGCGAGGCTGATAGTGAGTACTGATGAGTGAGTGTATGGAGTCTAATGAGGACACCCCACTGCACAGCAGAGTGATCCGCCACTCTAATGGATGACTGAGGCCTAGACCCAAGTGAAGGGTGCCTTGTTGAAACCAATTCAGTATCAGCATGGATGGCACTTAGGCAGCAATTTATCCGAAGCTCTCTCTCCCCGCAGCGTGCTGGCTTCCTAATGCTGGAGATCTAAGGCCAGGGCTTCACGCAACACGCTGAGAGCACTCACAGCACGTACTCGTGTTGCCCAACAGCGGCCTCTTATCAATCTAAATGAATAATGGATTCACATTGAGACCTGTCCTAAATAGTGCTATGACGCTATCGAAAAGGAGCTTCTCTTGAAAGGTAACCTATCAGTCCTGTGCATCAGACTAAATGTTTGTGGAACAGCTGCTCTCCTTATAAAAGCTACAAGGGCTGTTTTTGGTGGAAGAAACTACAGGCACTACAAAAGGAACACTGTCTATTGACTTCTTAAGTGGGTGACTACACATGGAAAGGAACCATTTGTGTGTCTGTATCTCTTAAAGGAATAAATACTGTCATAATTTATGTTGTTTCAAACCTGTATGATTTACTTTTTATTGGGAACACCAAAAGAGATGTTTAGAAGAATGTTCTACCTGCTTTTATCCATTCGATAAAACAGAAACATTCGCCTAAAACTTGTTTTATGCTCCATAGAAAAGGGAAAATGGAATATGATGAGGATGAACATTTCTTTGAATGCACTTTTAATAAAAACTGTGATTAAAAATATTGAAAGATGTAAAACAACTTGCCACAACGCATAATCTTCAACATGCCTTTTCAACTCGGGACCATCAACTCAAGTTCAATTTTGATAATCTTACTCAAAGCACTCCAAAAGTTAAAAGTTTAAGTGGCTGTGCCTTCCACCCAAATACTGTGTGATTCGTCACAGGGTCTTTCGAAAATAACAGGGGAAAATATTGGTGAGGAAAGCAGAGAAGTAGAATGGGCATGATAAAAGTTCACCACTTTGCGTTTAATATTAGTAACATCCGAGTGTATATCGGGGGGCCCAGTGTGTACAATAAGTGGTAAACAATGAGTCATAAATTCACAGAGCGCCAGCAACATTTCAAAACAAAAATTCCCATTACCTCATTCCAATTTATTATTCAAATGATAAACCAAATATGAGGCATCACTACCTATTACTAATGTTTATGGGAACAATAATAAACCATCTCTGGCAAAACAGTGTTATATTATTATTAGGAGCCTAGCATCAAAGGTAGTTTTATTATTGACATCATATTGTTATTATACTGTCATTGCAGGACTGCTGGAAGGACATGTGTTAAATTTGTGCTGTAGAAATAAGGTCAACCGTTTGGGGCCATCTATGAATTATGATTATGATATAATAACTATAAAATATTTAGTCTTTAAAATCGAAAGATACATTTTTGTCTATCAGCTGTACATCATGAATCAATTATATTAATATTAAACATAAAGTGCTGTATTTGATTAACAATTCAAGGTAAAACCTTCACCATCCTCTTAACCATGAAAACATGTTTTTCAAGAT
Source organism: Enteromius paludinosus (assembly GCA_032361165.1). Lineage (NCBI taxonomy): Eukaryota > Metazoa > Chordata > Actinopteri > Cypriniformes > Cyprinidae > Enteromius > Enteromius paludinosus. Next base: position 16,422,000 of record JAUMHQ010000063.1, read on the forward strand.
AAAAAAGTTTTTCGCCTTAATGTTTGTTTCACCATGGAGAGTAACATTGTTTGCCCACCCTTTTAAAAAAGTCATGGAAATTGTACTTTTCCTGCACTATCCATTACATTTTCACCATTATCTTTAGACCTTTTTTTTTTTAGCAAACCAGTTGTCACAAATATCACAATACATTTTGGACAGTGCTAATTATTGCTCAAAAATAAGCAATTGTATTAGCTACCAGACAATATTTTTTTGCTATATTCATTATCAGTTCAATATCAGTTTTACAATACTGTTATAATAATAATAATAATTACAATAGTCTGGATTGTTGGCCCTGTAATATCTGCATGCAACTATATTAATTTTCATCATTATCATGCATTACATTATTTATATCTACATATAAAAGATTAGTGAATATTTCAAAGAATATTTCATATACTATCCTAGAGCTAGCTCGCTCTTGAAACTGCTTGAGAAAAATGTCAGCGAATTAGATTCACACAAATAAAAGCCACTGCACAATGGAAAGCATTGGGAAAACTCTGGCTGGAAGTGAAGAAACGCTAAGGATGCTGTACACACACAGCTGCCGACGACCAGACGCCCACGGGGGCGCGTTCACAAACGGTACCGAGAGCTGTCCGGTCTGCACGGCGCGCACATGGATCACAAAAACACGCAGGAAAGTTGCACACAATACATGGTTCCAGCGCTCCGCTGCATTTGCTAGCGGCACTGCACAAAAGTACTGACAAAAACGTACCTTTTGGTTTTCTTGCTTTGTCTTTTTCCTCCAAAACTCTTCCAAAAGCGCCGTCTGGTTTGTCTGATTATTAAAGTTCTGAAATATGACGCTCCGTTGAGTTGCGCGACGCTTCACCTGACGTCCTGAGAGGTGCCGCGCTTTCGGCGGGGTAAGCGACGCGTCCTTCGGCTCTCTGTTATTGAATTAACTCTCACGCACTCTGTAGTTTGAACTACGGAGGGACTCTCAAACTAGTTGGTTTCCGCTCTCTCCCCTACTGCCAGAATTGGGATATTCCGCGCTTGCTACATTGCTCTCTCACTCCCACGCGCCTGCGTGACGCAGATCCTGGCGTGGGCGGTAGCGGCGCGTGGGAGGCTGCTGCATGGAATACCAAACCTCATATCAGCCGCATGCACCGCCTCATATATATATATATATATATACATGGACATTTATCATGTTTGTTGACCTTACTGAAAATACGCCAGCATACAGCATAACGGTTCGGTGGCCGCCTGTACGCCCACACCGGTGCTATTCTTGCCCCCTCCTCCTCCAGTTCAAATTCACCTGCTGCCTACAGCCTGTCACATACCGAGTCCTTGTGCATTCCAGTGGGCCCCGTTTCACATCTTATTAGTTCTACCTGTTCCATTTATAGAGTTCTGCTCTGATGGCCAATAACTAGATCTGCAGGCAATCTCATAAACAATATAATTGCTTTTTAAAAACGCATGGAGATGAGTTAATTAGCTAGTGAAGCAATCCAGGATCTTTGGTTTGTAACTAAGGAGAATACAAAAGAAGAAAAACTTGCACAAAGCACCTCCCTGAAGGAAATACTACAAAGAAGCACAGTAATGTCTTTGGCAAGTTTGATGTCACAAAAATTGTATTTCATGTAAATATATATAGCCTATACATATATACTCTTTATAGGTTATATACTGTTTAGAGTGCGAGAGATGCATAGATAGATAGATAGATAGATAGATATGACAAAACCATGCATATTTACAATACAAATGCATATAACGTAAAAACAAAATTCGCGTTCAGATTTATGTATACAGAAAAAAGGCGTTTGTATGACACATCAGGGTATATGTCATAATCAGAGCAAATGTAAACACAGTCAGTGGGGTTAAATCAAGGTGGTCTAATATGGCAGCAAAGTCTGATTCATGAATGAATCATTTTTTCGAGTCTGATCTATGTGGTTTTTAAACTTTTTTGTAATCAATCAGACTGAATTTTGGTTGTTAAATATTGTCAAAATAGAGGGTTTCTCTATGCAGGAGGAAAAGAATCTATTACAATTCAATATACAAATAGAAAGAATACGAAGTTCAATCAGTTCAGCGCGCAAATATTACAATGACGCTGCAGCACTTAATCTATTTACGTAGCTATTAGTCATAAAGAGATTTTCAAACTGTAAAACAGTAATAAAATGTTTGGATAAAACACGTAAGGCTAAAATGATCTAACAGTTTATTCAAAATTAATTGCGTGCTTTTAATACTTAGGGTGGGGGATGAGAGCAAACCCAAAGCAGGATGTTTAAGCATTATCAATACAGTCATTCTTACTTCTGAACATGCACAGATGTTAGTGCTCTCTTTGAGTGTGGTCCTCGAGTAGTGAATCCCCGCCGGGAAGGGGTTTGTGACTGAGAGACTTTCATTGTTACAGTGACTCAACCAAAACAAACCTCTCCCCTCAGCGCATCTCTCTTACTGCTCCTCAGCGTCAGATGCGGAGATTCATTGAGAGATGTGCTCACAGACATGTTTTGGGGGTCTGCAGTAGGAAGAGGAGTGAAAAGGGAGATGCTGGGAGGGGCTGTGGTCCTGTGTGCAGCCACTACTCACTCCTCTTTCAGGATATTTACACTCCCACACACAGTGATTCAGCTGGCTCTAATCCTCTCCTCACACACACACACACACACACATATACACACTGCTGCTGGATTAGGCTGCATAAGACACCCGTGGCCAAAAGACTACGGCAGAGATTCTCCTTCTTCATGTAAAAAAGCATGTGCTTTAGATAAACCGAGGAGCGAGCTGGCTGACAAAACAATTTGAGAATTTTGAGTATTTCGTATCTGGTTGTATGTGGGCAGCTGACATGACGTGCCATTCTTCTGTCCTCAAAACACAAGGTCGGTCAATTGTTCTGTGTTCATCACAGCAAACGCGCAAATATCAAGTGGTGTTTTAATATCCGTTAACTTGTGCCCATATAGGTGAAAGATATCAAGTACATTTTTGTCACCATAGAGTCCTCTGCAAGGACTCACATCTCTTAAAAATAGAGTTAATCAGGTTCCCAACAGGGAATAAATATGACTGTATGATATTTTTGGCATGTAAAGAATGCAAAAATAGTACTGTAAGTAGCAGGCTATTCTAAAAATCAACCAATATAGGTTAAAATGAGTCAGACCTTTGCTAGTTTACTTCTAGTGCCTCAAAGAAAAATCAATGGCAGTTTGATTAGTTCTTCTTAAAGGGTCACAACACCCCTGTTTCAGAGGTGCTTTTTCACACCTCTGGTTTGAAAAACAGTTCTTGCAACTGCTTGATACCTTGCACAATACTGTTTCCAAGCAGGCTGATTTAAAAAAAATAAAAATAAATATATATATATATGTTATAAGTCATGAAACACACCAATCACCTATATTGTGAATCACAACACATCAAACTTTGATTTAAAGCAAAAATAGATTTGAAAAACATAAAAAAAGAGAAAAAGACAAGATTTTGTTCTGATTTTGTTCGATGTGTCCCTAGGTCAGCATATTTTGTTGACCCTGGAACAACATTTTAATGCAAAAATATAGTCTTGACCATATCTCTACACCTAATCCTAACCTTACCCATGAGTCATGACTAAAATCAGAGGAAATGATAGATGACTGACACCGATTGCAAGCCTAAACTTCCTCAAATCGGATTGGTTAATCTCAATGTTGTTCCGGTGTCAACAAAGACGCTGACCCAGAGACATGTTGCACTTGGTAAAATCAGGTTAGGCAAGTCAGCCAATCACATAAGAGCTTAGTCAATTAAGAAAGTGCATTTATGTTTTGTGTGCGATACCCATCAGATGGTCTGCGAACGGACAAATGTGCTGTCTGGAGAAGAGACTTTAGGAAGAAGGAGACTTTTACCTAGCATTAAGTGTATAACATGTCCGTGACACTTCCATATTAGTTTCCTCAGTCCTGAGGTGTGAGAGAAAGAGAGATTTAATAAGCACTAATGAGCATATAATGCTGTAAGTGAAAGGTTTAATGACTTGTGTGAAAGCGGCATACAGCATGTGAGTCACACTGTAAACAACGTGTTATAAGAGAGTAATTCCTTGAAATGGGTTTTAAACTAGAATTTATTATTTAATAAATGTTAAGATATTTATCACAATAAATGTTCACACAGAATACATATGTGACTACTCTACAGAATTTCTTTAATAGACTTATATGTCACAGTTGTTATAAATAGCTAAACAACACTTTCAATGTGCCCACTAATAAAGGAAGGTGTGAGGAGAGAGAGATATAAGACAGAAGGGAGACAAAGAGAGAAAGTGGAGGTTGGGTTGGGTAGGGGGTGCCAGAAAGGGTGAGAGAGAAAGAGAAAAAAGAAAGAGAGAGAGAGAGAGCAGTACAGTAAAAGTCTTCGAATCTGCCTTGGTATTAGATGCTATTTTTAGGAAGTAGGCCAGCAACAGCTAGCAGCCTGGTGAAGGTGCCATGCATGCTTGATTATATTTTTTTCCTCTGACAGATAGGGATGAGCTGAGATGATTTTGGGAACTGATAAATGTTAAAATACTGTGCCAAACCTCGAACGAGAGATGCCAGGGAAAATATGAGAGGTTTCTGTTTTGACAGCTGATTGACAGATGGCTACCACATTGGTCCTAAAAATGACAACTGTGCAGTTGACAATGAGTTTAGCTTGAAAGCACACCAAAAGCAATGCAACCGATTGACGGGATGAGTGAGACGATACTTTCCCTGAAAAACAAAACAAAACATGTTTTTTAGCATTGAAATAAAAGTGCAATTCTGTTTACAAGAGAAACCTTGCAAAAAAGTGAAAGTATGTAAGTTTTCCATAAATGGTGAGAAATTGTATTTAATTTAATAGACAATGCATGTAATTTTATTTTAAAGTACTGTATAGTCAACACATTCTCACACTCCAACTCTCATTTTGACGCTTGGTCAAGACCCTTTTGTGCCATTTTTTGCCATTTTTGACACCCCTTTTTAGTCACTTTTCGGCGTGAATAGGAAACCCTTAGTGTTATTTTATCGTCATAATTAAAAGATGTATTGGGTAAAAACAATGGCATTATTGCACATATGTAGGGGTGTGATTTTTCAGTGTAAACAATCAAAACAGCTTTATTTAAATGATGATTAAAATGATTTAAATGATATTATTTACACATTCATGAGCACGTAACCCAACCCCTGCTCCTAAACCCACCATCTGTCAATCAAAACACAAGATATAGCAGGCAGATTCAACCACCGTCATCATTTATTTGAAAAATATTATTATTCCAAGTTTGAGGCAAAATTATGGATTTGTGAGACGAATAGACGCGGTCGCTGTCTTCTGCATACTTCCTGTGCACCGCTGCAGTCTGTGAGCGATTTCATAAAATGCCGCTATAAGAATCCTAACGTCAACGTTGGATGAGAAATGCCATTGGCTCTTGTGTGTCTCGTGACCGATTGCGTCATTCTGCTGCAACCCAGTCGCACTGCACGACTATATCACGAAATTATCATTTAATCTATCATAGATTAATAGAGAAAATAGAGAAATAATCGCGTCCGTGCCACGAAAAAAAAACGTGCGACCGATCTATTCTGTGGGATGGAAGTATGTTTTCTGAATGAGATGACAGCGCGTGAACAGAGCGGGATCATTTTTAGTGATTAAAACCTTGTGTTTTACTCTCTTCTTCACATAAAGACTTCGTAAGGCTTTTAGAAAACTTGGAATGTGACACGACTTGTTTGTAATGTATTTATACTGCTTGTTTATGATTAGTTTGTGCAATAAAGACCTGTGACTGCATTTGCCTGAGTGTGTGTTTATATTGTTCAGAGGTGAATAGGGTCGAGGTAGGGGTTCGGTGCAACTGAAAACAATAGAGGATCCTTCCCATCGAAAGGTGACTGAAAGGGGTTCTTTGAGCTTCAGAAAGCAATGCAAAAGGGTCTTGACCAAGTGTGACGACTTGGGAGTGAGAACGTGTTGGTATAATATCTGTTTTTAAAATATTTTAAGGTTCAAGTTAAGGTAGGGTAGTAAATTATTGTTCTGTCAATTTATTCTACAGACAATGACAGCCAAATTTATATTTTTTAGTCAAGGTTTTTTACTGAATATTTCATATTAAATAATATATGTTGAAGCAAATACTTGCATATATATACTAGCGTTCAAATTTGAAAGAACACTTTTACCAGGACTCCCTGGAGGAAGAGATTTTATATCTCAATGGGAATGCCCTGGTAAAACAAAGGGGAAAAAGTCTCTAGTGCTATATATATATATATATATAGCCTATATATGTGTGTGTGTGTGTAAGGAATTGATGATGGGCTGTTGAATTATTAGATAAATAATGCATTTAAAAAAATAGATAAATAAATAAATGGCCCGGAGTCAATTATTCCACTTATACTACAGTTGCCAAAACTCAAGACAATGATCAGATTATATATTTCAAGTTTTTTGTCTGGGTTCTCTGTTCTGTACACTGTAAAAAAAGATTAGTTGACTCAACTTAACTAAGTCAAGTCATCTTGTTGCTTTGACTGAGTTAATTTGAGTCAACTTATAGTGTCATGTTTATTACACTTCAAAACAGGAGTTGATGCAACATGGCGTCTGTTTACTCAACTTCCTGTATGAAGTAAGTTGGACTTTAAAATATTATTTGAGATAACTTTAAGAGATGTTGGTTGAATTTATTTGATCAAGTTCCTACAACTATGAATCAAGTTGGCCAAACATGGAATACATAATTGATACAACTTGCGATTTGTTGACTCAACTTTCTGTATCAAGTCATGTAGACTGGAAAACATTACTTGACAACTAAAAAATGTGTTTGTTCAACTTGTTTTGTCAAGTTAGGGCAACATTATTATTATTTTCTTCTCATACTCTATTGCCAAGTTATTTGAGTTTACAGAAATTAATAAACTAATTTAAACTAAATTAAGCAAACTAATATCTACAAAAAATCTACATGAGAATTGGCCAGTCAAACTTAAATATTAACACATGAAAAAATAGCTGAAAAGTAAGAGATGAAATCCAATTCAATAAGGACCTTTATTAAAACCCCAACAAGTCAATCTTCACCCAACCTTGCTTTAAAATTGAGACATCAAAAAAGACCTTCCTCAGGACATGTTCAAAATTTTGCCTTTACACTCTAACACACTTTTGCTTGGGGCTGCTTCCTAACTGAAAAACTTGCTCAAAAGTCAGCCAGAAAATTTACACGTTCAAACATTACAGAAATCTCCAATCTGTTCATGTTTGCTCTACAACATAAAATACAATTTAGTGTGTGCAAGTGACATTTCCTCTACATAAGGCAATAGACATCTGTTAGAACATAAAAACATAAACTGTTGTGACCCTCAGAAGGGCTTTTCATTTATTTCCTCTTACTACATTTGTATTGCTTGTGTAAGTGTATGTGCGTGTGTGTGAGTTGATGAGCGTGTATGTGTTTGTGTGTGTGTGTGTG
>JAUMHQ010000063.1:16429645-16439684 GCA_032361165.1 Enteromius paludinosus
ACATTAGACGACGAATGCACATTACCAACAGATGAACTAAGTTAAAACAATTTTAAATGTACTTACTTGGACGGCTCGGCTCCGAGGAAAAAAGATGGCGGTCCGCTCGGATTTTCCAGAGTTGATCATGGCGCGTGACGTCACTGCGGGCGCATGCGTGTTGGTTGAAATGTCCACCTGTACCTATTTTCTTAAGTGAACTGAACGGATTATTATGAGTTTTTAATGAGTTTCCGCGCTTTTTTCAAGTTGAAGTTGTTGTAACTCTTCTTGCTGTGTTGTAATGGGCAATAAGTTCTCTCAACTTGACAACAATAGTCCCTCTGACTAAAAGCCCAAATCATTTTTAACAGTGTACTTAAAACGCTATTGTGAGTAGGATTATTGTAATTTTAGACCTATTAATGGCTGTTGATAGCAGACTAAGTTATTTGTGTGTGTGTGTGTGTGTGTGTGTAAGAGAGAGAGAGAGAGAGAGACAGAGAGAGAGAGAGAGAGAGAGAGAGAGAGAGTGAGTGAGTGAGTGAGCGTGTGAATTATCTCAGAGTCTGTGTATCTCTCAAAAGTGTTCGGCTAATAGTGAAACTTTAAGTTCCTTTTTACCACTAAAAGCGCATTGTTAGCTCACTTGTGGGAAGTCTAGTTGTTTTAAGTTGCTAAAGTCATCAGAGTAATGCTAGCAACATTAGACAGAGCGGGAGAGAGGATATGTGCTTTCCGTGAATAATAAAATGTAATTTTGTGGCAAAACATGGAAATGAGCTGTTTTTATCATGTTGATTACTGCATTTATTTGTTTTGGCCAGTGTCATTGTGGGTTTTGGTTATTTTGCTGTTGTAAGCACAGAACTGTAATGTAAAGTTGCCTGGAACTATGAACTACAGCTCCTTGAAAATAATTGCACACCTTAGTATGTTCATCAGCCAATCAGATTCAATCATTAAAGGCCCGTAGTGTGTATATATGTGTATATGTGTGTATATATATATGTATATAATAAAACAAATACTGTTATAAAGGTACTATTGGGAAATATTATTACAGTTTCAAATAAAATACATATAAAAATTTACATTTTTCATTTAATTTATTTTAAAACGTAATTTATTGCTGTGATGGAAAAGCTGAATTTTCAGTTATCATTTATGATCCTTTAGAAATCATTCTAATATGCTAATTTGAAAAAAAAATATTATCAATGTTGAAAACCGATGCGCTGCTGAATATATTTTGGAAACCATAATATGTTTTTTAAAGATTAAAACGGTAAAATTGTTTTTCAGGAGGGTCCACCTCTCTCATGATAGCTAGATGACTTCATCGCGATCAACATGAACTCTCTGCTTTTATATGATCTCGGCTAGTGAAAATGAATTGGCACACATACAGTGCTTAAATTATAGTTCTGGGTGTCAGAGTCACATTGAAATTAAAGTGAATGACACTTGTCGAAACAGGGTATGTCAGAAAGGGCTCCAACAAGGTAAATTACATTCAGAGGCAGGTGAGTGGGTACTGTCAAGTGTTTCCCCTCAGCTGCAGTCTCAATTAATATAATTTACTCCCTGCACAAACGGTCTTATAATTGCTTCACCTCATATATAGAAGCAACAGAAACATTTGATTTGATCCGATTACACTCGTTTTGTTTCCAAGAAGCACCTGCACAATCCATCCACAAAAACAGCAATGAGTTGATAGCGATTCTATCATCTAATTTGTACGGAAGCCCATTTCTGCTACAGAAAAAAAGGGTAATTGTGACTTTGGATCTTGCAATTTCATTTTATGTATCACAATTTGGACTTTCCTTCCTCACGATTCTGAAGAAAATATATTTACAGAAATATCGTCTATACTGTGTGTTAATAGTATGATATAAACTGTTCAGTCTGGCTTTTTTCTTTAGAATTCTGCGTTTACATTTCACGACTTTATTTCTCCGAATCCTGAGTTTACACCTTTCAGTTCTGTTTTTATGTTTCTTCCATGTAATGAAATTCTGTAAATAACTGGGACTTTTTAATCGAACAATTCTGACTTTTTCCTGCAAATGTAAGTTTACACTGTATCAAAAAGTCAAAGTTGTAAGATAAAAAGGTTGCCTTTTGTAATTTTTTTTGTATCCCATGATGGAAACAAGCTTCTGTGGATTTGTATATGGTATATCCTAAAATGTATATCATAGCCTAAAAGAGTCAATAATCAATAATGAAAAAAGTATGTGGGGTTCAAACCCATGGCCTCATTACCATACATACCAACGGAAAATTGTGTTAAGCCCGACTAAAAGCTATGGACTCCAAGCAATGTAACGTGTAAAATCTGCATTTATCTCGCAAGGATCAACCAGAATTCAGAGTGGAAACAATCTCTTTTAAAGAGAAATGGGACGACTGACTCATTTGATTCAGACAAGATGATAAACCAATTGGTCATCCTCTAGTGATACACAGAAAGCAAGAGAAGAAACGTTAGAAAGCACAATGCCCAACATACCCTGTTAAGTTCAGAAAAGCAGGGAGATAGAAAACACAGGGAAATAAAGAGAGAGGTCAAAGTGAGGGCAGTTCAAAGCCCAGGGGAAATGAGCCACAGGCCGTGGGCGTTGAGAGCGAGTGGGCTACCTGTTCTGTTCTGCTGAAGCCGATGTCATTACGGTCTGGGCACACAGATCTGACAGCTGCTCCATTAGTTCTCCAGCCAGTGATCAGATAAAAGATCCTTTTGTCCTGTGAGGCCAATATACACAAGAGCAAAGGGTCTGGAGGAGATTCAGCCAATTAAACCACGCAGACCTTTTCCTCAAATGAATGAGTGGTTGCTGCATATACACAGAAATACTCTTCTTTTTTTTATTTAGCTATGTATGCACTGAACCTGCATTTCATGAGGTAAACCAGACTGCATGCATTAGTCTCTATTTTTCTGCTGCTAATACCAGAGATCAGAAAATCCTAATGTAAGGTTCATTTTATACACATTTAGCACTTCAATGTAGTCTAAGAATGAAGAATAAACAGGTCAAGCACAGCATGCACACATAGATGCTGATTAACGTTGCTTTGATAAATGCATTAGATCCAAAGACTAATTATTTAGTTAGTCTAGACTTCGTGCGCCAATATGATAAATCACTTAGGCAGTATATTCCGTGTCTCCTAGTCGTTCGTTGGCTTTGTGTGAGGAACAGACTGAAATTTAATTTGATAATCACTTAAATTTGTTAACTGCTACTGGATCACAACTCTCTCTGTCGAACTGAACAGATCGATCGATTGTGAACAAAGCATTTAAACAGTTTTTGGTAACACTTCAGCATAGGGGGTCAGAATAATGCATTAGTTAAGCATTAATTAATGGTTAATTTGTTCACAATTAAGCATTAGTTGAGCAAAAACACTACTAATTAATGATTCAAATGTTAAGTTAATCATTAATTACTAGTGTGTTTTTGCTCAACTAATGCTTAATTGTGAACAAATTAACCATTAATTAATGCTTAACTAATGCATTATTCTGGACCCCTATTTCTGAAGTGTTACCCAGTTTTTATGTCAGGTTCAACCGATTCATTGTAAAGAATCAATTTGTTCACTAACAAACATGAGCATGCCAACCAGAGCTAAGGCAGATGACATATTTTCAGTATGGCTTATTGTTCATTCCTCAAACAAAGCTACGCTTTTCATAAGATTTTGAATATAAAGCTTATAAGAAGTCATTTGGACAAATTTTATGATAGGTTTGTACTTTTTGCAGCTTGAAACGCTTATTAGCCTTCCCCTTTAGAACAGATCTGCGTGGAATGCATGACTTTTGTTTGGATTTGTACAGGTCTAGTATTATTTCCAACAACATTCAGTGCAATTCAAGCAAAGCATTTTGAGTGGTTTCTTGTAACCTACTGAGTTTTGATGGGGGAGTATACTGTAGGTACAGTTCCACAACACTGCAATGCCACAGGGAAGATGTATGTAGGCCAAAAACTGGAAACAAATGCTTGCATCGTCTTTAGGTCAGTTTTTTAAGTTTTGAGAAATGCCTAAATTACGGTTTGTAGTTAACACAAGCTCAAGATATTTAAACAATTGGCTAAATGGGATGACAAAGTTGTCGAGGACATCATCATGGCAAACAGATAAAATCACTACAGTTAACCTTTTTTTTTTTTTTTTTTTACAAACATCCAGCATTACTGCAGTACCCTGTTCAAAAAAGTATCTTAGGAACCAACTAACAGATGTTTTGAACTATGTTGGCTTGTGTACAAATTATTTATTCCAATTATCATCATTGTTAATTGCAGCTAGACTATTGGTGTATTTTTGTTCTTCATATTTCTGTAGTTTTGCTCACACTGCACTGCTTCACGTCGTGCCCAATCCCTCACGGCCTCTCATGGCTTATTGCTTCATTCTCATTCAAATCTTTTTATCTGTTTATGACTGCGACAGAGCTATGTTCTGATTCAATCATAGGAGAAATCTTGTTGTGAGATTGAAATATGCATCAAATCATTCCACTGAGGAGTTTCAAAATACTGAAATCAAATTACGTTGTACCTGTAAGGCCAAATTCACATAAAAATGCATTCCATCCACCTTATTTTTATTGTGAGAGCGGCCATTTGTAACTCGAATGAGCAAAGCTTCTGGTTTTATACACATCCAGTTATTTAACCTGTAAAATGTTATGTTTTATGTCGCAACCTCTTTGCTAACATCAACAACAAAAAAAAGTTATGAAAGTGTTTGCTGGTTATACAAACAATGGGAACATCCCATTTGGTATTTTATTAGAAATTTAGTGTAACTACATGTCAACCACTAGTCATTAGAGTATTAGTAGACTGTATGCTTAATATCTGCTAACATCTGCTAACACAGATGTTTTACTGACTATAAGTAGCTTTGCATGCAACTTATTAACCTACCTAAACCATTTAAGAGTTAACTTAGTTGCACACTTATTAGTAGAATTATCTACTATCAAAAGTATTTTGCTAACATTATGGGAGAGTCACTCTCTGAACCTTCTGTGCGCACAAGTAGTATAATTTAAAAAATGTTTCCACTAAAATGTTTTAGAAATATGTTCCATGAATCATGAGTAATTCACTTTTTCTCTACATTATAGTAGCAACCTGATCTCATGATGAAAATTTACTGTTTATAAGATGCGAAATACATAGCATACTCTATATTACATGACTATTCAGTGTAAAATCGAAGGTGTCGTCGAATTGGTTTAATTATACAGGATGTCTGGGAGACGTGTGCGTTGCATTTTTTAACATTATGTCTGAAAACAAAGATGCTGTGACGCCAGACCCCCTCATAAAAGAAGAAAGCTGTTGTGTTTACGACTGTGATGATGAGTGCTTATCAGAATTAACTAAATGCTGAGTTTTTAAAGGAATGGGAAATATTTAGAATTCATGGCATAGAATCTTTAAAATATGTCCTAGAGTTTTACACACCGGTCTGTAATTGTGCCGACATTTTTATGTCCCGAAACGTACCACTGAAGCGAAAAAAAAAAGTGTTTTTTTGCCATGTCGGTCAAACAATCCTGATCTCACAGCAATTCGTACATATTTTACGAGGTGGCTAATTTATTTTATTTATTTATTCTAAATCGTACGTATTTTACGAGATGCCAATTTGTATGAATTTTGTACAAATGACCTAAACGTAACCCCGCCCCTAAACCTACCCATCACGTGGTTTTAGACAAATCGTACAAAATCGTACAAGTGAGGTCATACAAATTAGTTTGAATTGGCACAAATTTGGCTCCTCGTACGAATATGTACGAATTGGTCGTGAGACTGTGTTGGTCAAACGGCTTCATGGGCGGGCCTTCGCTAATGAACTACCATGTATTCAAGACTTTCAGCACTAAGCCTTAGGGCCTGGGTACTCAAGATTATTTGCAGTTTTGCAGTTTTGTTGAGTGCCACTATCGCTCTAAAACTACATCTGCAGTAGATTTAAGTCTACCCAGTACAACCAAAAACGAATGTGATGTAAAAAACTTTTTTGCGCTCTCATCTTTTAGCTCCTTCATCACGAGTCATGTTTTTCACAGGATTCGTATCCAAGGAGGAGTCCAATTTAGAGTCCAATTCAATGCAAGCTACCGAACAAGCTTGTTGCATGCAGTGATATGTACTTTTTGGTACATATTTTGTGACTGGCGAAAAGATTCTGACAGGTACATTTTCGTCCTTGAGATCAGATGAGCTATTAAAGACCAGACAACTTTGAACTAATGTTTTATGAATGCTACTGAATGAAAGTTTATAAGCTGGAGAGAACCTTTGCCAGAACATTAGCGAAAGTTTTAAAGTTGCCATAGAATGCATTGAGAGAATATTTTAAATTGTTCTCTGATATGTACATAGAAGGTATGTAGCTTAGGTAAGGGGGAAAAATGCCCAGAAACGGTTTTACAGGTCCATTTACAACCATAGAATTTGACCCTAGAATGACCTGCAGAAGTCATCTTAAATGGCTTACTTCTGAAATTCAAAATAAGTTAGGTAAAACTTCAGATCTCCGGTAGCACAACACTCTGTGTGAACTGAGAATTGCGGGCACTTCAGACATTTACTGCCGATGTATTTCAGGCTATGGAGAACATATACTTGAACTCTACCCAATTAGTGTGGTGGCTACAAGCCACAAGGCCCGGTCTGAGCCCGACAGTCTCTGCATGGCCGCCGCACTGAGGACGCCCACACAGCTTTGCACTCGGTCGCACTCACACACAGCTGCCAGAAACACACTACTGTTATTCAGCATCTAAGACCTCCCCCTCCACACCATGACGCCCACGCTCACACACACATATAAACACTGAAGTTTGGCCTCGTTAGGATGCATTTGAGAAGAGCAAGAGGGAAAGAGAATGTCCACAGAGGTGGACACGAACAAAGACAATCAAAAATCTCAGGATTTCTTCTAAGTATGTGTGTGAGGGAGGCAGAGAGTGTGTGAATTTGTGAGAGGGTGAAGTGAGGATTAGACGCATGCATGCAGGGAAGTAGCCGAACGTGGAAATCCATTCGAGCTAACTTTGTGTCTTCGCGTATCTTCGCAAACTTGTGCGAGTGTGGGCAGGTATTTATGTGCTCGAGTGTTTGGGAGTGCGTGTGGGTGAGCTGCGCACATCTGTGTTTTTGTGTGTGAATGTGTCTGCGAAAGAGCATGTGTGCGCGAGCGTGGGCTGATTTCTAGCGCTTGGGTGTGTTTTGGTGTGGGTGGGGGGTATCTGGCATCCAAAGATAGGGACTGGGACTTGGAACCGTCTGGCTGTGTCTGTCCAAGCTTTCCCAGCAAACTTTCCCATGGCTCCAGTGTGGAGTCAGAGGTCATCGCTCACTTTGGTGAAATTTTTTTTCCGAAGATAGACTTCTGACGCTTGACTGAACCCTCTGCTTCTGAGGACTTTCCTTATGTAATTAAAAATTAAAGATTCTAATTCAGTCATATTATTCATGTTAGTCACTTGTAGCCAACCTGTATTGACTCTCTGAATAGTCTGCTGCACTTTATAACTGATTCTAGGTAGAAACCACTTATTTAGACATGAAAGGCCTGTTTGACCAACATGAAAAGAGGCCAATCAGTTGGTTTTGTAGCTGTATAGAAAATGCAGGGTCATCGGTAGGAGTCTTAAACAACAACTCGATGACATTGTTAAAAAAAATTTTAATGGTAGTGGCTAAAAACCCTCGGGTTATCTCATGAACATCAATAAAAAAGACTAAACTAATTTTTTTTCAGCAAGGGTCAATTAAATTGATCACAAGTGACAATTAAGACGTTTATACAAGTGTTTGTGCTGCCTTAAACCTTTTACAAACTTCAAACAATGTTTTGTTGACCAAATGCATACTGGTACACTTGTTCGTTTTAACACAGTATTCAGCAGTGGACTTTTTAGTTTAGTTTTTAATTGAAGAGTCCAAAAACTTTTTTTAAGCATATCCCCTCTTGACAGTTTAAATAGAGCACAAACTTCCTGTGTAAGAGAGTAAATGTTTATTGTGTGTGTTTGTTCATGAATGGGTGTATATATATTTGTGAGAAGGGAACTGAAAGGAGAATTCTAAAAAAAACAAGTTTGGCGTGGGACGTGGAGTGGAGTGCTGTGACCCCGGAGCCACACACTTACATACACAGTTGTATACACGCTGGAGAATCATTGACCTGTATGAAGAGCAAAAAGGAAGAGGGACTGTGAACGGATGTCTGGTATCAACCCTTGAAGTGCCTCAACAAGTAGAGTACTTGCTAAATCATTTCAAAAGTTGAGTCTGTTTTGAACAGTTTTAAAATATAAGTATCTTTTTCTTAGGATCTGGCTTCGAGCATTTCCACTCTCACTCTCAGAGAAAAAAAGGTACAAAAGCTATCACTGGGGTGGTACCTTTTGGGTTATCTCCTGTTGCTCTCAAAGTGGAAACAGTGTGCCTATTGGTCCTCACACTGGTACACGGTTGTGATACAGTATCTATTTTTTTAAACAAATGACATTTAAGAGTATGTTTCCAAAAAGCAAGTGTTTCAGGCTGGGCTTCGGAAGAGTGCCATTTAAAAATAACTTTTTATAACTAAATATCTTAGGAGGAACAGGGAAATGTGCCAACAGACAAAAAAAATAAGACAAAAACATGTGCCAACTCATTTAATTCAATATGACTTTGAGAATAAATACAGAACATAATATGGCTCCTGCAATGAGAAATACAGCATCTGAAAAAAAGAACTGAGAGTATCAAAATGACTGGCCGCAAAAATCTATGCAAGATCAATAACTCGCATGAAACCGGTTCAACAGCGCTCTTGACTCCACACTGGGATCAAGACAGGGAATCACATGAAAGCATTACAAGCCTATCTTAATGAATAAATGAAGCAAGTGACATCCTGACAGCCCCGGTGAAAGGACCGTAAGCACTCGAGAAGCTGAATGTGAAATGCTCAGAGGGAAATCCAACCGAAATGAGACTGAATACCAAGAAGGGAGATACCATGATCTCGAAATCAGGTTGAGGAATGAGATTAAGTCAATCATTCTGAGATGCATTCTCACAGAGCTCACGGGGGGCTGTAATATCGTGTCAGTGACTATAATTCGGTATATGATTAAATTTTACCCTAATTCCGTTATTTGCTATGGGGATTGAGCAATGTAATCCATGCAGTTTGAACACAGATGGCTCCCAGAGTGCTTTGCCCCAGGGAACTCTTGTCACACATCAAGGTGGCTTTGCTTTTACGGTGGCTATGTTCACTGCATCAGAGCGTGGAGCAGATAAACCTACTTACGCTGTCAGCTTACAAGAAAAATATTCTTCAAAAGAAGAAATTTCTATAGGACGTATGGTATGCATTTTTTGCACTGCAACGTTATAAAAATTACCGTAATGTTAAAGTTTTTTTGCAGGGTTAACTAAAACTAAAATTGTAAATAAAATTTAAATTAAAAAAATGTAACGTGAAAAACCGAAGTGTTTACTCAAACAAGTTAAAATATAACATTTTATTACAGCTAGATTCCAAAGCAATACTTTTTAATTTAACCTTTTTAATTTTGTGTAACCTGATGTACTAAAATGGAAAATTTAAAACTACTGTAATAGTAACAGTATGTAAATTATACTTAAATAACGCTGATTGTTTTATTTATTTATTTATTTTAAATACTAAGTTTTGATTCCTATTTGCAGTGATTCTCCTTAAACATTGTACAACTAAAATAATAGATGAAACGTTTAAAAATTATTTATTTATTTTAATTATTTATTGTTGGAATAGCGGACATTTGCAAAATAAAATTATTTCATTAATGCTTATATTTTATTTGTAATCTTTTGTGTTACAGTGTTTTGATGAGATGCTAATGAGAATTTGAGAACAATGGGAGTAACAATAAAATAATAACAATAAATGCCCACATTTGAATGAAAATTTGAGAGATACATTTTCTTAATTAAGTTTGCTTTTAATTGTTCTTAAAGGTGCC
>JAUMHQ010000063.1:16444849-16455567 GCA_032361165.1 Enteromius paludinosus
TATATATATTAATTGATTTTTATTTATTTTTTAATAATATTAACAATTAATGTGTGGCAAAATTATATGAACATGTTAAAATTATGCTAAAATAATCTATTTATGCATCTTATTTATTCTGAACCAGCATCATATGGTCATGAAACCAGTTGAGTTATTTTGTTAAAAGGCCTTTAACTGACTCTGCGTCAAAAAAGGGACTTTCTGTACCTTAAAAAAACCACAAAGCCTTCCTCTAACCAACACTTTTTTTCTAAATACTTTCCCCTGTGGGACATAACCTTGTGACAGTCTGCTACAGCAACTGAAGATATGAGCCTCATTAGAGCTTAACATTATTGTTGAGTGCAAGCAGCAAAATGATTGAAATTTTGTCATTTAACAGGTCGACTGCGAAAAGAAATGCTCTCTTTTTGGGGGCTAAGAGGTTAGAATTCTTCCTAGAAACCAAAATGACAGCATCTGCATTAGTCAGATGCTTGCTGACTCCGTGCAAGCGTAAGTGACAGTGGGTCTCAGCCTGGCGTGGGTGTGCCTGTCAGGAAAAGCCGCTGTTGTCTCTGCATCCTAGAGAAATGAGAAAGCAGCCGCCTGCTGTGTCTACGCCCACCACAAAAATCCCCCTTCCATTTCAAAGGGCGAAGACTGCACAGAGATGACATTTTCATCTGGTCTCCTCTAGATTTTGGTTTAACGTTCTTCTTCCCACAGCTTATCTTTGCATTTGCTTCAAGACTGCTTTTGCAAGACTAGACATTTTAAAATTGCTTAAAATTGCAGATAGTTAAATTGTTTTATACATATTGCTATAAATGGAAAAAGTTAATTAAATTCGGGAATGAAAGAACATATTATTTCACAGAGACTGCACTCCAATTGAATGCATTAGACATGAGCATAACTAAAAGAATGTATATTTAATATAGACATTTTCATGATTTTTACAGACAGAGAATGCAAGATGCTCAGCCTCCTTCCATTTCCAGTGTTGTGAACAAACAGATGTAATATGAAAATACTATTATTATCAGAACAGATTTTTCATGCATTTTTTAAAAACGTAAATATACATATAATTGAAAATGTGTTAATCCATGCAACAGTGTATACTTTGCAGTAAGAAGTACAAATGTGCATTCTAAACTTACCAACTAAAGCTAAAACTATTAAAACATTTTTGCTATTTTTATATTTATTAGAAATCTTGAAAAGTTAACTGAAAATTAAAACTTAAAGCAGTACATTTACAAGGAAATAAATGAAGAGTGATATAAAAAATAAATTAAACAAATAGTACAATTTACAACAAAAACTATTAAAACTTGTGATAAATGTAAGGAATATATGTTCAAAAAATGGCAAATGAAAATACTATTAAAAACTACAATAGCACATAAATCTATTTAAAGAAATAGCCTATTGTTTACTTTTAAACCTTTGATTACGGATTAAGACCTGACTAATCGAACACTAAACGTCCAAATAGGCTCCATTAAGTCTGTAACTTAACTTAGAAATTACTTTTAATGTGGTTTTTGTTGTGTGCGAACGACATATTTGTCGTTTAGCGTCCCACATGATTAATTTATAATTGATAAACGAGTAAACTAAATATCGGGACCCATCATGCGCTCTGAAACGGTTAGTCTGGTCTGGGTTACGAAGCCCACCGAATTTGAAACCGAAAACATTAGCTTAGCTCATGTTAGCTTAGCCGAGCAGTCATTAACCTGCCGTATTTGTCAAATTCATCCATTTAACACAATAAGCCACTAAACATGGGAAAGTTAGCTGCTTTCATACCCGTTTTAACTCTTTTGTGTGCTTCCTGGCAAAGCACGGAAGCAAACAATGGCTATTCATACGCAGGTAAATGATTTGAGTCATATGCTAAACAGATTGCAGCACAAACAAACATCACTAACATCACAAAACATTATATTGCGTTAAGGTCTAATTCGAAATGCCTTTATCTATGAGATTTGGACTGCAATAGAATCACCGAGTGCAGTTAAAACTACATTTTAGTTGTGTTGCGAATTATGTTAGCTGGACACAAGTTAAATGCTTTAGCCTGTCAAAAGGTCTTTACTTATACTTACTTTGTATACCCTAATGCTTTCTAGATAGGGACCTTGTTGTTATAGTTTTAAGAATATTTACAAAGTCATGTTTGTATTTTTCATTTATAAGTTTGGAGGAAAAGTATAGGCTACTTTTGACTAGGCTATAAGGAAAAATAAGGCAGTATTTGGTTTTTCCGTCTTTTTATTCATCAAAATAAACTTGGATTACAGTATCTGAGATTTTCAGCGTCCAAACAACAATAACCAAACATAACTGGTTTGTCTGCGTGTAATCTTATCATCCTTGTAACCTGTTCTTATCTTACCTTAAGATTGATTGTCTGCAGTTTCTCTGATAATATTTCTGACTGAGCGTCTGTAAACACACTTTCATTCATTTGCTGTTTCAGGTTCTTCATATCAGTTCCATATTCTTTAGTTGTGACTTGCACTGTTCTCCAAAGTTTGGAAACGCCTTAGAAAAGTGGGGTTTTGGACAATATACTGATAATCTGATATACTGGTTTAAAGGGACAACACAAATTTCTAAACATTTATGTGTAGAAAATACTTTCTTAGATAGATTCCATTCATCAAAATATCCACCATTAGCAGCTATTACATAATCTGGACATCCGAGCTGTCGGTTTATTCTAACGTTGTTGAAACTATAAAGGTGCGTTGACCCAAAAATCTTTTAAAACCTGGGCCAAGTTTAAACCAGTAAACCGGCATCACAGTCTGACTTTGACATGTATATATTGCCTTTATTATGTAATGAAAATGAAAATGATTATTGGTGGTCAACCGTGGTAATGTCGAGTTACTTTAATGTATTTGCACCAAAAAATGTAAGCTATCTACACAAAGTCCATAGTATTGAAATAGATATAGGAAATAAAATATTTGATCTATTTTTAGATGTGCTGTTTTATTTTGTATGCTTGCCATCAAATCTCCTGCACTAAAAGTTCACTGATGAACCCCAGTTTAGGAAACCCTGCCGTAAGCGATATGTCTATAAAGGAACAGCATAACTTGTGTGAGTGATACTGTTGGATAGAAGCAACCACGCATGAGCATGTCAGGTTTTAAGAAAGTGAGGATGCTGCAGTATTAGTACAGATGATTAGGATGAATGTAGTCTGTGGGCAGAAGCTCTTCTGGAGCCGGTTGGTCTTTTTCTGGGATGCTTTTGTAATGTTTCAGACTTGGAAAAGAAGAAAATGGATGATGGGGATTGTTAAATCAAAGCAGAGAAGTAACTCTGATCCTTTCCTGATTCTGACAGATTGCACCTATGTGAAAGGAGACAGTGCCCACGAGTATTCTGGGAGTCGGTGCTTCTGTTACAGCCCTGGTACAGTAATCAAATGGAAGGACATCTGGTCCACCTTCAAGGTAATATTACATCCTGCTGTAATATTGTTTGCTCCTAATGTAGTGCTTTTAAATTGGAACAACATGGGGTGAGTAAATACTGTCAACAAAAAATGATCGGTCCTTTTATTATTTATTCACACAGGTAAATGTGACGAGTGATTTGGACGTCTTTGTCGTGTTCCCGATGGAGACGGGAAATTGCCACCATCCGGATGATCTTCTGACTGTTATTAACTGCTTTATTGAACACTACTGGCCTTCCACTATCCAAAGGGAGAAGTCTTTGGACATTCCTCTGGTTGATAAAGACGTCTGCTTCATGACCAAGTCGCCTAGAAGCAATACTGAGTATACACTACACGTCTCCAACAAAAGTGAGCCAGAAAATCACACACTTTTTATTTTTACAAAGAGTAGTTTGGCATTGAATCACGGTCGTTTATGTTCTTTTACAGGGTTAAACAGAATATGCTTCCTGCTTTTTGTGTGTGGGCTGGTGCTGTTTTTCGGAGCGGGAAACATATGCAGGTAAGAGGCAATTTAGCTGTAGTTTAGATGTTCTCATCTAGAGATTATCTGCAGAGTGTCAGATTTAATTCTGATCAAGGTTGTTTTTTCTTGTTGCAAACTGATTACACCACCTTTAACTGGGATAAGCTAAAGAAGTTTCATATAAAAATGACACTACATTTTAAGTAATATTTTACCTAAAAATAGAAGAATCTTTGTTTAGTGTAGAGATCATCTGTCAATAAGCAAAAAAAACTGTAAAAGCATGGTCAAATTGGTCAGTGTATCTGTTGTAGTGCATTCTAGTCTTATGAAGTTATATTTTGGGTATCACTCAATGCCTACTTGTGCTGTCTGGATAAAGGGATATTCAGTCCAGTGCATGATTTAAAATTTTTAAAGCCTTTTTTAAAGTGGTTCTCAACCGTGGGGCTGCACGCTTCAAAGAAGACTGCAAGATTTTTTAAGAAGCATTTAAAACAAGCTTTAAATTAACTGACTAAATATAGGGTAAAAATTATTTGAATTATAGCCATTTCATTTTAATTTTGCAGCGTAAAATAGCGCGATTTTTCAGAACCAGAGATGTCATGGAAATTTCTGCAATTAATGTGGTTTGTTTTATTTCTTTGAAAATCTGAAATCTTATCCAATAATCGTGAACATATGGAAGCCCCATGTAATTGCTCAAAAGTTTGAAATGCATTCAGTTCTCGAAATGCATGAAATTATAGTTTTTTAAAATTTGATATATTTTAATATTATGTAATTGTTTCCGTACGTTGACATTTTTGCCCCTGGTTTCAGAGATAAAGGCCTGTACACACCGGGTACGAATATCGCACGCGCATTTCGTTAGCGTTTTTCGAGACGTTTTTGGCCAGGATACCCATGCGATTTTCACTGGCGAATTCACTCGCAACAGAAATACCTCTGTACACAAGGTGGCGCTGTGCTTCTTACACTTGCTTGTCGCTCAGAAGAAGAGAGCCGGTATTCACGCTCTGTTAACAGAAAATTAAGTGAATTGAAACTCACCATCGAATCCTATTTGATCTGCAATTCCTCTCCATAGCAACTCCCTCTTATCAAGATTTTTGTAGTCGCTGTCGCGTTTATCAAAAAGCTCTCTGTGTTCAGAAACTAATGATACTAGCAACTCTACATTGATCTTGGGCATCTTGGTTTACTTTCCTCTTTCTTGCAGTGAACTTGAGCGCCACCAAGTCGTGTTTTACTGCAACTTCAGCAGCTCCGGTCACGGAACAAACGCACTAATCTCACTAGTCCGCCAGTTTTAAATGCGGGCGCGTCAAATAAAAAAAACGAGTCCGAGGCGTTTTTTAAAAAATTACGCTTTTACGCCTGGCGTTTTGCGCGTCGGTGTGTGCACTCACATTGACGCCCCTTGTTTAGTCACGGCGCGCTAAACGTTGGCGATATTCGCGCGCGATATTCGTCCCGGTGTGAACAGGCCTTAAGGCTAGTCCTAGACTAAAAAGTAAATCTGCAATGTGAAAGAAACTGAAAGAAAGTTGCACCGACTGATCTTAAAACATGTCAGTGCCTCTATTTTGTCTTGTATTTTTTCTCTAAGGCATGTTTCTAAACCGACTTAAATGTCCTTATTGAACTATGGCCTAATGCTGGCTTAGGCTAAGCCCTGTCTAAAATCAGGCCCTAGTTTTTTTTTGTAATTGAAAAAGTAAAACTAGCGGCTTTGTCAGCTGAAGTAGGGATGGGCGATATGGCCTAAAATCCATATTGCGATATACATTGCAGCCTCTTGCGATAACGATATATATTGCGATATATAAATTATAATAGAACCATTTCAGAACAGGCTACATTAGGCTCTTCCTAATATGTGGAGTACCTTTTGAAAATGACTGTTGGATTGAGGTTTGGATCAGATCCTGTTTTTTCTGTCCTGCGTTCTTCGTACTGGATTTTGCGGTTGGCTGCATTGCCTGGCAATGCTGGTATTCGACGACATGTTTAGTTTTGAGGTTGTAGGACAGATTAGTCGTGTTACCTCTCTTAGCTGGAACTTTTGCCCCACACACTCTACAGAGTATATTTTGCTGCTGCTCGTCGGACGGCTTAAAGCCAAACCACGTCCAAATAACAGATGTTGCACCAGTCTTTTTTACGAGCTCCTCTGTTTCGCTGACACTTTCAGTCATGTTTATTCAAGATGATGCGTTGCAGCCGGCTGCAACTCATTGCTTTAAATTTCGCTGGTAGATTACGTCATCAAACATGCATTATCGCAATAGAATTAGAATCTCTATCGTAGGCCAATTTTGTATCGTTTATATCGCATATTGTTTATATCGCCCATTACTAAGCTGAAGTATATTGTATATCAGCTAAAGTTAACAATTGTTTGCTAAAAATCTGTCTGTGTACCAATTCTCTGAAGCCATGAACCTACATTAACATGGAGGAAAAAGGCAGTGGTTTTCATGTGTGTGGTAACTAGGGAAGATTTTTGTTGAACAACAAGCTAAATTGCAGTGATATTTTTTTCTTATGCAAAAAATAATATATGAATATGGTGCACAAGTCATGTGACCTACTTATGAAGCTTTTACTGTGCTTTTTTTTGAAGCTTGACTGCTATGTTCAATACAAATAGTTATTTAATTAATTTGTGGCTGAAACGTCTCTTGTTTTCCAGGAGCTCACTGTTCTTCTACACCACTGGAGTTACACTAGGAGTCATCTCCACATTTGTTTTCCTTGCGCTTGTGCTCCGGAACTTCGTACCAACGGTGTGTAATGCTACTGTCACAACCTTTATCACGTTCATGACACACAGCACGTTTCCTCTCACTGATCAAACATGTTGGATGAGTCGTATGAGTTTAAGCTTGTCAAGGCATTGTCTCTGCTGATGAGATTAAATATAAAGCGAGGTGGAGACTCACTCCTCAACGCAAACATCCTCAGGCATGTACATCATTGTAAGGATTTATTTAAAAAGAAAAACAGGGCTGTGCAACCAATTACAGAATGATTGACAGCTCACAGTTTGGGGGCAGGTCAGAAGGTCAAACACATTCACTAAGGCTCTGTTTCCCCCCCCAGCGAGGGCTGTTCCTGGTGTTGTTGGGCGCTGGCTCTGGTCTGTCCTACATGGGGATCCAGAGGGTGTTAAATGAATGGGATGACATCGTGACTGAGCACTGGATGGAATTACTGGGTAACTAGGCAACCTTTTTCTGTCACAACCCATCTTGCCCCGTTTTCCTTTGCGATCATCTCATCAGCTAATTGCATCAGACTGTAAGCCTTCGCTAATGTTAATAAACGGTCTTCCAAATGTACCTTTTCTACAGTTTTTCAGTCGAATGCCACGTGTTGTCTGTTAATTTGCTTGACGTGTTCTTCTTTATACAATAGAATAATTACTGTACATGCCATTTAGACAGATTATCCTTCTACCCTCTCGCTGCATGTTTCCTCAGCTGAAAGCGCTCACGTTAGTACATGCCAGCATCGCATAGTAACAGTCTAGAGCAGATTGAGATTCACCTTTTGTATCGTATATCTTGGCTCCGTTAGTGTCATAATATGAGGGCCAAGTATTTTGAATGCTGAAATGACTGCCTCTTGACTGCTCAATAGACTCTATTCTCTGCCAAATCAATTTCCCTCTTCAAGCACTCGCAGTATGTAAATGCATCAGTGTTTGAATGCGAGAACCACAGGCATATTAAGATTAAGGCAAAGAAGCCACAGTGCTGCTGGAACATTGATTTCTATGCCTAAAACAAAAAGGCTCTGGGAGGATTACAGCCCCAGTGAATGTCTGCTTTTTTGGCCCTTTTATTTCTCGGGTTTTATTTTCTTCTTTGTTTTTTCTTAGTTCTGCTGTAATCCAAAAAGCATTTTGTGACTTACTGTCAAAAGATGATTTTTGTTATTAAGAGATTACAGTCTAAGTATCCATGTTACATGTGTATATGTTATAAATTGAAAGTGATTTTAGATAGATGGGAAGTTTTATGGTTTCACTAAAAGGTTTCAAATACAGTAGCTTGGAGCACCTTGGAATATAGTGTGTTTTTTAACAGACCAGTCCATATCTATTAACTATTTTCAACATTGATTATAAAAAAATCACGACATCACTATATATTGACCCAGTAAATTCATATAACCAATATTTATATATATATTTTTTTCTCCACTGTTGTTCTTTGGATCGTATAATAGAGTATTTAGCAATCCATTGCTTTGTTGCAGCAATAGCCCATAATGTTTGCATTCAGTGAGTGTATTTATCTTGGCAAATATACCACATGACATCCGCTACTTAATATTGATGTTACACAGTCACACAGTGCACATTTTAGCAAGTGAAAGCTTGCCTTTAAGGAATGGTTCACCCAGAAATGAATATTTAACATGACATTGGATCGTTTCAGTTCATACAGGTCTATTGTGACTGTTGGAATCTTTTTGCAACAATCACAGTAGATCTATAAAGGTTGTGTGTGTGTGTGTTATTACTGTTGCTTTATAGGCTGTTTATGACAGGCAAGCTCAGGCAGGCTGCTTCTATCTGACATAAATCGGGTGTGCATTTTTTTTTTTTTATTGTTACCTTACAACATAAAATGGTATGGTTCTGACATTTTCTCTTTTCTTTTTCTCTACAGTTTATGTGCTCATATCCGGCTTATTTAGCTTTGCTGTATGCTATAAACATGGCCCCATCACCAACAAACGCACCCTCAACTTTATGACCTGGTGTATGCAAGTAGGGGGCGTGGTTTTGGTGTATTATGGGATCACATTCCCCCCCGCCTGCTACGTACTGATCATGTTCCTACTGTGCTGGAAGATTCTGCCCTTGGCTTGGAGCCTTTTGCTCTTGGTCTGGAGCCTTCTGATGTGGATTTGCAGGTAAGAAAAGCACACAAACCGTGAAACAGGAGAGAATGTTTTAGGACAGGGCTTTGTATATCCCCCACCCAATTGCCTGATTATGGTTACTTTCCAAATGAAGCCAGGAGGTTGGAGGAAAGGGTTAAAAAGGACTAGTGACACTACATTTCTTATTCTATTGACTTTCATTCACATGAATGCGAATGCACAAGCTCCTGCACATTTTGCTGCGCTCCAAAGTTCAAGTTTGGTGAACTCTGCCCTGCAAATTCATAAGACGTGAAAACATGTAACAAATAGTAGATAGGTAAGTCATAGCGTGACGTATTAGCTGAATAAAAACAATGAAACTTCACATCTGTAGGAATGCAGCATTGCAGTACAGTGGAGTGGATTGCATATTTTTTCATTTTAGATGTATAACATGTTGAATTCTGTTTTTTAAAAAAAGACAGAATGTGATGTCAAATTATGCTTAAAATCTAGTGTGACCGTGGTTTAAGAAGAATTCATAATGTCAACCGAATTTTTACCTGAGACAAAAATCGCTCAGCAATGTTGGTCAGTGAATAACAAATTTATATTTGGATATTTTCGTTGTGGTCGTGGGGTCCTTTGTCTCACCTGGAGTCTAATGCTGATGATACACAAGGCAACTTTTTGAGCAATGTTGCCATCAGCTGGCAGCCAGGTGAGACACAGGACCCATGACCGATCTAAATTATTTTGATAGAAATTTGTTACCCATTCTCAATAGGACATAACTCAAAAAAGGATGCCTGGCAAAATTGCTCAGAAAGTTGCCCCATGTATCATCCTAAGAGCATTATCATATGCTAAAATTAACCTTTGAAATATGTAATCATAAATATTTGCATGTATATTAACTTTCACTTCCTGCCTTCAGTCTCTTGTACTCATTCCCGGGCTTGTTCAGGAGGAAGAAACGGCCTAAGGTCAAGCTACTGACTGAGGAGCAGTACAGAGAGCAGGGAGAGAGGCACACTAAAGCCTCTTTGGATGAATTACGGGAGCACTGTAACAGGCCTGGCTTTCCTGCATGGGACACTGTATTGAAGCTCCGATCGCCGCATAGGTATTTCAATTTTGTATTGTTCAAAGGGCACACAACACTGTATATATCCCATTTTATGTAATGCTATTCCTACACCGGTTGTTTCTACCTCTTTCAGGTATGCAGAGTTTCTACGCAGTGGCAGCCACATCACTCAAGAGGAGCTTCAGAATCATGAGAATCAGTATGGGTTTGGCGGGGCGTACTTCGAAAACGTGCTCTTTAACAGCAGCTCCAGCGACACCCAGTCGCACAGGGGAGAAGCAGAGGACAACAGTGAAGACGAGCTGGAGAGAAACAGTCCTCCGACCCAAAATAACATCCCCAGTCCTGATGTATATACTCCACCTGTCTGCCCGTATCCCCCCGTCAGCTACACCCCTCAGCCAGAACCCATGGATCCAGAGGACCAGGATTTCTTTTAAAATGAGCTTTCTGTCTGTAGTGATTTTATATTCTTCTTAAAGAGACTTTTTGAATTGTAAAATATTTTTAGGAAGGAAAGACTCTAAGGAACTAAAGTAGGTCCATAAGAATTGTAAAAATACTCTTTAGCTCTCATTTGCGTTTAAATGATCTCTTTCAGACAGCGTGGGCTGTTATATTTTGTATTCTCATAACCAAGAGGCGCAAAGCTGGGAATAAGACTTTATTGTACATACTGTATATTAATTGATAGTGACTGTGCTGCTCTCAGGTATATCAGATCAATAGGTTACTTGCGTAACCCCGGTTCTCTGATAGCATTAAGTGAGGTGTCTCACTATGGGATACGCCCCTTCCGC